>JAQGBH010004083.1:0-17875 GCA_034698265.1 Sminthurinus aureus | reverse complement strand
GGACCCTATCTTGCTTTTTTAACATTCCAATATTATATTATGTTATATATATCTATAGTTTTTTCCTATAAATAACCAAAACGTACATTATATTATATTATTGGTAAGAAAGATATTATTATAATATTATATTATCAGAATTCATGGATTCTGAGCTCTTTTTGAACATTCCAATATTATATGATAGTATATATTTTTAGCTTTTAGCAATAAAAGAACCAAAACGTACATTATATTACTATAGTTCAAAAAGATAGCACTACAATATTAACACAGCGCTAGCATTCTGAGTTTTTTTTGTTTGTAAGTTACATAATATTATATTGTACTTTATATTTCTAACTTTTTCCTATCACAGAACCAAAAAAGTCCTTAATATTATAGTTAAAAAAGGTATTATTATTCGCAGAATTCTTGGATTCTGAGTTCTTTTTTTGTCAGTTACATTATATTATATTATGTAGCGCTAGCTTCTTCCGTCATACCAAGTACAAAGTACATAATATTATAGTTAAAAACGCTACCACTATATATTATTATCAGAATTCTTGGATTCGGTATTCTTTTTCTTTTGTCATTTATATTATACATTACACGTGATATACATATATATTTCTAGCTTTTTCTAATAAAATAACTAATTAAAGGTACACAATATTGTATAGTTTGAAAAAGATATTATTTTTCATTTCTAGCACAATTTTTGGTATTTTAACTAGCTTTTCTATCATTTGTATACTATGTTATATATGTTTCTAGCTTTTTCCTACAACACAAATGAAAATTACATAATATGATATAGTTCAAAAAGATATTATTTTTTATTACTAGCAGAATTCTTGGATTCTGACTTTTTTAAGGGTAGGATAGCATATTATACTACATATTTATAGTTTCCTTCATAATAAGTACAAAGAACATAATATCATAGTTAAAAAAAGATATTATTATGTTAGTAGCAGAATTCTTGGATTCTGATTTCTTTTTTGTCATTTGTATAAAATACTGCATTTATTTTGTCTCTAGCTTTTTACTGCGCAAGGTAAAATGAAAATTGAAAACTATGTAGTTTTCAACAACTGCGCTCATACCATGTACTATTTAATATCCTTTTGGATTGTTTTTGTTTCATTATTTGAAGGATTAGATCATAATGAAGCTTTCCAACCCCTCGTTGAAACAGAATAATGAATCACATTTTTCCCAAAATATTAAAAGGTATGGAATCAAGTACAGTTTTTTGAAGAATACTAATATATTTTAAACAAAAGGAAATTGTTTAAGGAATTTGCATGATTTTTTTCTCTCTCATCACACAATACTTGTATTGTGTGTATTATTCAAAAGTAAATAAGTTGAAAAAAAATTTATTTGCTTTTCTTTTATGTTTCATAGCTGCTGCATTAAGAAAATTTTGAATGGATCGAGGAAGTTGTGAAATTTTGAAGAAGGCAATTAAAAATTGGCTTAAACACTCCACCGCAACTTTAACTAGGTATGACATAAACAAAAATATAATACTAGTATTATTACTTTTATCTTACATTTAGACTTATAATTTCTAAAATTTTTTTGTGGAATTTTAAAACAATGACTTTAAAATATTGGTGGTTTAAATTTGTTTTTCCGTTTATGTTCTATTTTTTTACTTTAGGAAGACAAACCCCAAACCTCTGAAGAATAACAAACAACAATCTAATGCCAAATCAAGTACAGATGGAGACTGGAATGTAGAAGCAATTGATAAAGGATTTAGCAGCAGACACAACTATGACGGAGACAGTGAAAACAGCAATCAATAAATAAATTATAATAATGTTTTCAATTATAGTATTGAATTTTTTTAAAACTACATTTTAACATCTCTTAACTTACACAATTGTTATCGTATAGTATATATTATTATTATTATTAATAATTGTACTGGGAGTTTGTGATTTCTTTTACCACAACTAAGTATTATTTATTGTTGTTTTATCTATTTTCAATTCTAGGATTGAAATTTCTTTTTACCTTTCCTAAGTTTTACATGTTAATGTAATGACTTGTCATATTATAATATTATTATAGGTAATATTACTAAATGTTTTCGCACCTTGTTACTTATTTTACAATTTTACCCTTTTCATTACTGTTTAATGATATTGCTATATGTGTTATATTTATGTTCAATTCTAGAATTGACATTACTTTTTATGTTTTAACTAAAAGACTTTTGTCCTATATGTATTACTAATATTATTATTGTTATCGCAGTATGTTTTATTTTTGTTTTGCCAAACTATAATGTAAATCTACATATTTCATAGTTGCTATACTGAATTAAAAAACTGTTATTTATTATTATTGATACGAGATTTTATTCATTTTAAAAGTTTATAAATAAAAAAAATAATACATGTAAAATATATTATATTATAAATGAAATTTTGTATGCTGTTAAATGTACTAATTTGGGCCGTAAAGGCAATACAAAAGTAGTCTTAAAGTAGTCGAAAAGTAGGTACATGTAGTGGTCTAAAACTGGTCGAAATTTAGGTACATATAGTGGTTTAAAACTGGTCGAAAAGTAGTGAAAAAAGTAGTCTAAAACTGGTCGAAAAGTAGTGAAAAAAGTAGTCTAAAACTGGTCGAAAAGTAGGTGCATATAGTAGTGGAAAAAGTAGTCTGAAAGTGGTCGGAAAGTAATCCAAAAGTAGTCGAAAAGTGGTGAAAAAGTAGTGCAAAACTGGTCGTAAAGTGAACTGGTCATAAACTCATACAAAACTGGTCGAATTTAAGTGGTCTCAAACTGGTCGAAAAGACATCCGAACTCGTCTTTTTGACGTCAATAAAAAGACGTCAACACCCTATGCCATTAACATGGGAGGATCGACCAGTTGTCAACGTGTACCAGTGACCAGTTTTCGACGTCAAAAAGACGTCTTTTTGCTAGTAGGGAAGTGATTCATAAGCATATTATAATTTATAATTGTTTGATGTTTGATACAGTTAGGCACTAACTTTATACTATATACTTTATACTCTGTACTCTATACTGTATGCATATAATTCACTCTTAATTTGTACTTTGTCTTCATGTTCATAATTCATAATATGGCATGAAAAATTTAAAACATCTTTATTCCTTTTAGTTTTGTTTTAGCTTTCAACATTTAGCATCAGACGTGGATACACAATACACACACATACTATATGTATACTATATATAACCTATAAAATATTACATGTAGCACAATGCAAAACACAATAAGTTCTCACATTTCATAAATTACGAGTTACGAGCATGATGCTTGGATGTGCTTTTAGCTTTTACTGTTTACATCTTTTATTTTAGCCAGTCATCAGTCATCACAGCTATTTTGAATTTTGAATTTAGTCTGACGATTTTCGTCACATTTCACAATTAAACTACGTCAATGTAAAAGGCGTAAAATGCAAACATGTATACATTTTACGTTTTATAATAATATCGTATGTATGTTGTAAATTTAGCATTGTGTAAATCTCAAAATTCAAAACTTCTTGTCGAACTTTGGGGTTTAATATTTCCAAAAGTCATGGGCTGTTGCCTTTTACTGTGAATCTGATCAAATCGTACTAGTGTCTAGTATATTTACTATTTACTGTGCTCAGAGACAGTGAGAAAAGTATCTGTCTACAGCCTGAATGTACGTAATACATAGTTTCTTTGCTTAGTGATGTATGAAGTATGTATAATGTACAATAATATACAGTACAAGCTATAACAGCAGTGTAGTGATAATAATAATAATAATAATAATAATGATAGCATCGTAGGCTGTGAAAATTCATAAGTAAGAGAAAATTTGGAACCTCTGTCAACATGAATTCCATGCACAATGCACAGTGTTCGTTTCGGTGTTTTGTTTGTCTATATATATATTCAAATATGGGTGATTTTATTATATTCATGTAAATGGAAGATAATGAAATGACAGTCACTTTAATACATGTATATATGTGTTTAATGAGCTCATGTACATATTGCGAGTAGGTAATTTCCTTTTCTGGGCAAAAATCGATAAATGTTCCACCACCATACATGTAGCTTGTAGATATTATATTTATATTGTTCGGTGTAGACAAAAGACGAAAGGTTTTTATCTTTATGCCTGTACAAAATAAGCAGTGTGCAATATACATGTGCTGAGCATCGTATTTTTATATGTATCGTGTAAACTAATAAATCATCAAGTTTCTCGTTTAATAATAATAATATTGTTATTATTATTACTTGGTTCATGTCTTGGTGGAAATTTTGTATCAGTTATGCTCATGTCTTAAACATTATTATAAGAGAAGCATGGAAAGCTTTTAGCATAGCGATCGCAAACACGAATCGATGCGTATTAAATGTGCATAGTGCATACATATTAACTGATTAATAAATATTAGATATTAGTTATTAGTTGTCAATCACTAGGTTGCTTGCATTTTTGCTTAATCCAACTTAAAAGTTGCTTAGTTCTTAATTTGTTGTAATTATCTGTAACTAATGAATGTGAATGTGCATTTTGTCAATTGTCAGTCTAATATATTTATGTGATTTTAACAAGAAACAAGAATGACGTATTGTACGAATTGTAATTTTTATTATTGTCTATATAGTTGCTTTTACATTTTTACATTTTGTTCGTTTTTTTTTCTTGTTTTTGCTTTGTTTCCCGGAATTTAATGGAATTCCGTGTATTTTATTTTATTTTTTCAGTTTGGATGACGTCGTTTGAAATTCTGGTGTTTTTCCCTATGCGGAACGTGTGATTTTATTATTGTTGAAATCTCTGTGTTGCTCCCGTCGTCGTCTAGTTTTTGACTTGCATTGTTGTAATAAACTTTCATAGCATTTGCCTGAATTTATTTTACATGGATGTGACCAATTCTCAGGTATTAAATAAACATTTATTTTAATATTTTTTCATTTTGATTTTTTTTTTGCAAATGTACTCATGTGAATGAAATTTGTATTGAACATAATAATATGGATTTGGATTATGGATAGTTTGTAGTGTGATGTTAATCATTTTTGACTTGTTTGTCTGATATTGGAATTTGAAAATTTGTTTGTTTTATTTTTTTCTTCTGTAACTTGTACGGGTTCTTATTTTTTTTGGACTGTTTAATATCTTAATCATACCATTTTTAATATTGTGGGGTTTATTTGAATTTTAAATGTTTTGAGTTTTGAGCTGATTAAAGTGATTTGAACTTTGAACTCTTTATGTAACAATGTCAAATGTCAACGTACGTGTACATTATACATATAAAGAAGTGGTTCTGAATCCGGAATGTGTCGGGTTACATAGAATTTACAAATTGAATGATTTTATGGGTTTTCAGTTTTCAGTCTTTTTGTACCTATGTTTTGTGCTCACATTTTAATCTATAATCTCATGCAGGGGTTATAATATACAGGATACTTTGTTCTCGTGAGAAATAATCCCTATCCATATTCTACATACAACAAGTAGTTATACTACTGTAGAATATCGTTATGTATTGATCTTTTCCCTTTTTTTTCAGTTTGTATTTTGTATTCGTCAGTCGCTTCGTCCTGTATGTATTTAATATTTAATCTTGTTTGTTGCCCATAATAAATTAAGTGATGATGGTATCAGCTCATTTTTCATGCATTATGATTCCTATTAAAACAGGGAAGTATATTTAGTATATTTCCCAATGTTATTCAACTTGTGAGGCCTAATTAAGTAACTTAGCGTATGAAACATGAAATACAATAATCTCATAAAACTCTTACGAACCCATACGAAATCCTATATGCATCGAAAAATCAAGACAAACTGACTGGAAAACAAACAAATTTGCCAAAAATAAATAATACGTATTACATAATATTATGTGAAGTAGAGGGAAACAAAAAAAATAGATTCGAATCTATTTGAACCTAATTACTCTTAATTTTCCTATTGATTATTGATAATTCTAAATTCTAAACCATGAACAATTAAAACGTCAAACATGTTGTCAGTTGTGGTAATTTTATATTATACATTATACAGTTTTTTATTTGTGCTACTCTTTTTTATAACAGAAATATTTCGGGCTTCCTAGAACCTCAAAATTTCGCCATGTGTTCGGACAGCCGTTTCGTAAAGAATTGTAAGTTATTATACAGTTAATTTAAATTAGCATCTGAAATAATCAAATCTATCATTACTGTATTTACTGTATATACATTTTAACTCGTATATTTGTGAATAATTGTTGAATTTTTTGTATTTTGTATTATGTCGTCTTTTGTATTCTTTTGTCTTACAGGTCCTACGACAATATCAAAATTACAAAAAATGCACACGACTGTAACTTTTGTTCAGTCAATCCCAAGTTCCTGGCCATCGTGACTGAAGTCGCAGGTATTTTTTTATTTTTGTTTCTAGTTTCTAGTAGTAAAATAATTAAACTGGATTAACATTTTACATTTTTACAAAAGCTAACAAATAAATTTTCTTCATAAAATATACACTTGTAAAAAATAACATTTCTCTCAGCTAAACTAATCAATATTTCTACTCTTTTCTCGTTTCTGTGATTGCGTAGGTGGCGGTTCTTTCCTCACTCTACCTTTGGAAAAGGTAGATATATGATATTATAACATTGTACATTATTATGTACTTATATTTTCATATCTTTGTGAGTCACATTTTGACTTCTGGCATCCTTATTCATTCAGTGGAATAAATACATTAACCAGTAATCCTATATCCTACACATAATAGGATTTAATAGAAGATGGATTGATTCATCCGTAAAAATTCTACTGATGTTCCATTTTTTATTGACCTTTTCCCATTAATATTAGCCAGTAGTCCAGGGTTTTGTAAACTGGAGAATAGGGAATTTTGAAAGTAGCTAACTCCATGCTACAAATACATGTGGTAGATAATAATATATTTTAGGGATAAAATCGATTTTTTGGGGGGAATTCGGTCGTACGTGAACGTGCAACATTACACAGATGACCCATTAATATTTCAAGGAACAAGGAACAATTCAATTTACTATATCATGATTCTCATTCTTTCGCTTCTCTGTTCTATTTTGTAGGTCGGAAGACTGGACTACAATGCCTCAAAAGTGTGTGGACATACTGGTCCAGTATTGGACGTGAAATGGAATCCATTTAACGATAACATTGTGGCTTCCAGTTCAGAAGATGCTACTATAAAATGTATGAGAAATCTTTCCAAATTTTATATTTCAGTTCTGACCAAAAAAATATACTATCTGTATAATCTATTATTTATCATAGTTCATAGTGTAATAATGGATAAGTTGCAGGTTATACTTTTATACATGTCCAACCTAAATTTTTTATTGACTGAGATTTTTTTTATTCTTTTTCTATTTCTATTTTTAGTGTGGTATATTCCTGACGGAGGATTACAGAGTAATTTAACTGACTGGCTAGTCGAGCTCTTGGGTCACAAAAGACGTGTTGGGTTCATAGAATGGCATCCTACAGCTGAAAATGTTCTTGCCAGTGTCGGTTTTGATTATCTCGTGAGTGCATTCATATTTCAAAATTCAAAGGCATAGACTTGGACAAAATGTGCTACACTGTAATTTTGTAGCATGTCATGTAGTTTTTGTTTTTTGTCGATCATGCAATTTTTATGGGTGGTTCAATAATTTTGTATCATTACATACTCTTGTTTCCTTTTTCTTCCTCATTCATTTATAATTGAACACAAAGTTGGTTTAATTGAAAAAATGCTGTGTATTGTAGTGAGAACTTCAACGTACTTATAATTCAACGTACTTATAATTCATTAAAAATTAAAACTACATGAGTAGCGAATGACTGCTGTTTATTATATATTATATCTCAACTGACTATGATAACATGAATGTAAACGAAATTTTGTTATTTTTTTTTCATTCCCGTAGGTCATAATTTGGCATGTGAGTAAAGGAGAAATTGTAAATGTAATTGACTGCCATCCGGATATCATTTTTAGTTTATCCTGGAACAGAGATGGATCGTATCTTGCAACTACCTGCAAAGGTCATTATTTATTTAGTTACTTGTTTATCAGCTATTCTTCATGTCTATTGTCTATGATTCATACTTTGTCATTCGATAACATTATGTATTAACGTAACGTGTACCTTTGAAATTGACAGATAAAAAATTAAGAGTCATTGATCCACGCTCAAATAAAGTTGTAAATGTAAGTTGTCTAAAGTATTGAATACTCTTTGCTATTTGATGTACAAGATATTTTGCTTACATTATGAATGTTTGATTATTTTTTGCTTTTTCTGTTTTTTTTCGTTTTATAGGAAAATCAATGTCACACAGGAACAAAAGCGTGTAAAGTCGTATTTTTAGGTGACACTGGTAGACTATTAACAACTGGGTAAATGGAATAAAATACTTTATTACAAATTCAATGTACCAATAACTTGTAAAAAACATGAATCATGCTCAATGTACAATATACATATAGTTTTTGGAATGGAAAAATGATACGAAAATTTTGTTTTGTGTTTTTTGTATTTAGCTTTTCTAGATATTCAGATAGACAGTTTGCAATTTGGGACCAAACAAATTTGAGTAAACCTTTGACATTGTGCGAGATTGACAGCTCGAGTGGTGTCTTATTTCCTTATTATGATCATGACACCAAAGTTCTTTATCTTGCTGGAAAAGGAGATGGAAATATTCGTTATTATGAAATTGTTCAACACCCTCCATACGCCCATTACCTAAACCAGTTTCTTTCTGGGTATGATTTAAGTTTTTATAATTTTCAACATAAATGAATTTTACAACATTATAATGTATTATTTATAACACAGATTGAACATAGTTTGTAGTTCGTAGTGGGTACTTGATTAAGTGCAGGCGACAAATGGTATAATAATAAATGAATTTTGAAAAATATAGTTTTCCACAAAGAGGACTTGGATGGATACCAAAGAGAGGACTTGATGTTCTGCGATGTGAGGTTGCTAGATTTTACAAATTACATGCAATTAAAGGCTTTGTAGAGCCAATTTCAATGATAGTTCCAAGAAAAAGTGACCAATTTCAAGATGACATTTTTCCTGATACTCCGTCTCCTACGCCCTCAATGACTGCACATGAATGGATTAATGGCATGAATAAGCCTCCTGTTCTCATGTCGTTAAAAACTGGTACGTTTTTACTACACGTTTTAATTTTCTTTTTGTAACAGTTATACTCGTTTGTTAAGGGAAAGAAAACACAAATGATTATTGGTGATATGAGTATAAAAATTATGCACCATTTTAATTGTTATAAATATGTCATATTTTACTTTGTTCCTAGGCGTAATTGTAAAAACTCACAAGCCTGTCTTTCCTAAACCAAGTGACTATAATACTGGAAGTTTGGATCGAAATAATGAACGAAAATTTGCCTTTCTCTCACACGAGACGAACCCAGATTACCGAACACTCGAGGTAAGTGAAAGTTACAACTTTCACTCTAGATTTATGTAATTTATACCATGGTTTTACATTACGAACTTTGAAAATTGAGCGGAACGAGCTCCCAAAATTTTTTATTGTGTACGCCTTCAAATCTTTCAAAGGATATATAAAGACTCGACAGAAAATTTTAGTGGTGACAAAAAAATACTCTTGATATAAACAACCTACAGCTTTACTAAACACAATTAACCAAATTTAACCATTTTACCCCCTTTAATGTGTTATCATGCTGCTTTTTATGCATGCCGTTTATTATAAACTGTGTCATTTATTTTTCGTACTTTTCTCTGTGTGGTGTGTATCTATAATCTATGATTTATACATAATAAATTATGTGTTCATGTTTACTGGGAATATCCCAGTGGGAATGATTTTACCTTGTATGATTTTACCTTTTATGTATTTATTTATTTATGCTTTTACACGGTTTGTTACAGCATGTTTTTGTTCTCAGTGGCTTATTTGTCTATATAACATTTAAATTAGGATGAATATGCGGATGACAGTGGACCAAACTCGATAGATTTTGATGATGACTACGATGTTGAGCCCAACAGAAGTAGTCTGGAAAAAGATGCAGACGGATACGATAGTGGTTTTCACACAGACTTTAATCTTGGGACTTCTCTCACTCATCCTTCGCCTCCTCCTATTTCTTCCCGTTCTTCTAAAATTCAAGAACTCATAAACAAATTTGTATTTCAAACGGTATTTCTTGTTTTTTGGAGTAACACAATATTATTATCATTTTTTATTCTTTTAATCATTTGTAATAACTTGTGTAGCAACTACCATTTAATAAAATTAGTACATGCTTTCTCTAACATACATGAGTATTGTTGCTGCTGTCGTCGTATTTGTAATTGTTGCTTAATCTGGTTTCTTTAGTTTGCTGTGTATCAAGTACCTAGTGTAATTATCCTTTACTAAAATATATTATATACACAAGTTTCTTTCTTGCCTTCCTGTATGAAATTTTTTGTACATGTATATATCTATGATCTATGACGTTGGTACATTTTTATGACTTTCGACTTTCTCTATGTCTCTACATTTTCTATCTTTTTTGACAGAATAAAAGTAAAATTACTTCAAGTGGTAGATCGTGGTTTGACTTGAATAATGAAAATAGTTTAACTCATGGAGCTCTTACGAGTATAAAGATTCAAAGTACTTAGAAATTTAACTCGGAATTCCAAAAAATATCAAAAAATTGTGTAATGTATCAACTTGAAGTACCTACTTGACCTATTTGAACATTGTATATATAATATATTAAGAGCAACTTCCCACTTTGTACATAAGTATTTTGAGATCACTATCGAATATCGAATAATTGTACAGATGTCACGTAAAAGTAAAAAAATAGATAAAAGTATGTATATATAGCTATTGTAATGATGTACTTCATTTAAAAATATATATTAGGCTCGAGAAAAGGATACAAAAGAGAAATGGGAGAAAACAAAGATGAACCAAGCTGTTCAACAAAAGAAAGTAGCAGCTATTGTCTCTCAACTTCAACTAAATACATCCCAAAATGCAGGGTCAGCACCAAATCTAGCCACAAACAACCATGTGAATTCAACACACAAGTCTGATTTAAAGTCAGATAAAGATAAAGAACTGGACACATCACTTGAGTTGACAACATTTGACGATGTAAGTACATCTATTTTCTATTTAAGACTCATCTCATACACTATACACACAACATATCTACGTATATAGGTTTGTGAACATCACTAATCAAATAAATTTAATATATATTTTTGTGTTATAGTACCGCCGAGCCTACATGAGAAAGTCCTTTGAAGTTGAACGACTATCACTTCAAGTTGCAGTACGAGATCGAAGGATAAAAGAATTAGAAGATTATATTGAGAACGTCGCAAAGAGTAAGTTACCGCCTGCAAGAAGTTACAACGACGTCATAATGCCCAAATCATATAGAACTGATGTTACGAAAGCGTTGTAAAACAAAGGGAGAATTTTTTTTACAAAAAAAAAACAAAAGGATTCTTCTCTGCTGGTTGTTGCTACTCCAGAAAAAAAGCAACAGTGTTAATTTGCAATGTATGTATTTGGTTATGCTATCCATTAGTAGTAAGTACATATTATATAGATATATGAGGGAAAACTCCACTAATCATGTTGTTCATCTTGTCCTTGTTATGTTTTTAGGATAGAAAATACTTTTATGGATTATATAATAATATAGGTTTGTGCTTTGTGATGAAAGCGAAAATGTCAATTCAAATGTAACATAAATATATTTACATTATATTATGCTTTCAGTCGTCAGTTTTGTCAGTCGTAAGCAAGTAGGGAAACCTCTTTATTATTAGAAGTAATAATCTTCAAATGACATTTTTCAGTACAATAAAAAAGCCTCTATATACATATAAATATATAGGTAGGCATGCATAATGCATAGTGTGTATTCCCTACACATTACAAATGCCGAATGGATAGGTTTTTACTACTTATACTTTGAAGTCCAGTTGCATACTATACATATTATATGAAAATCAATTGTATGTGTAACTGAATTCAGGATAAAGGATATGCTTTTTAATATCCTGATTATAAATCTTTGAATTTTGAGTCATTATAGCCAGCACTTGCAATAAATCTGTATTGTTGATTTACTAAAATCCATGAAAAACCAAACCGTTTTTAGTAAAAACACAATACTAGTTGAAGAAAAAGAAGGAGAAGGAAAAATATATAATAATATGATTATACTCTAGCTCTTTGAAACTAATTTTTTGTCACAACAATCTTGTCAGATTATTCCAATTAATCACATTCTTTAGACGTAATAATATTTACAATAATTATTATACTAATTATGTATTGTACTGTATAATATAAATACGAATGTGATATATCAATGTAACTATTATATACTATGTAATGATAAGGATAATTAATAATGATGTAATTATTTTAGCAAATGCTTCACAATATTACATTTATGTACACAAATATTTTGAACAGAAAATATTCTATAAAATATAAAATACATACATGTACAGTCTTCTGTAAATACATGGTAAAATTAGCAAGTGAAAGTTAAGGCTAAGCATTTTTAAAATTATGACGGCGTTTTATGAACAGTCACAGATTTATAAATATATTATACAATAACAAAAAAAGATGTTTTTTTAAGGTAACATCGAAAAAAATTCAGTATGCAATATGCGATTCAATTTATACAAGGTATGTGCACCCAAAAAAGCTCTTCTTCATTTGTCAGCATGCTATAACATTGCAATTATTTACAATGCATTGTGTAGTGCTAAAAGTATAAATGGAGCTCTTTGTATTTATGATATTATAGGTACAACTTTTGTGTACATGTATGTAATTTGTTGCTATCTGCATACTACCTATTTTAGAATGCAGTACAAATTATTCTAGTAAAATATACATATATGTATGTGTAGTTAAGTACATTATAAATTATCTAATAGTATGATAATAATATAATCTTGGCAACTATAAAACAAAATAATAATTTTGGTCAAATGAAAAACAACTGATAGTAATCTATAATCTATGTATGTATTATATGCTACTAGAAGTTTACCATAATTTAAGGTTACATGTAATATATTCGTAGGATATAGGGCTTTCTGATAGGAATTAAAGTACTGAGTTACAATTTAACTAGAAAATATCCATTATTGATTACTGATTACGATAGCGTCATTTTTTATTACGTAAGTATACAATGTTGGAGTTTTTTTTACTTTCATTTTACTAGTACTCATTGTTTATATGCGAAGAACTTTGGAAGATGTGTCTTACAGTAAAAACAAGTTTTTCATTGCAAATTGTGGCTTATACGTGTATTCATGACATGGTAAAAAAATTTCGACAAAAGTCATTTTATCAAGAAACTACAAGAATACAGTTATACAATATTTATTATCATTATTACTTTATTGTCTGACATATTTAAATTTGTTGTTGTTTTTTTAAATCCATTTAAAATTGTTTATAAAACATAATAATATTATGACTATATTATATTTATCATTTAGCTACATGTTATTATTTCTAAATCTATATAACAAGATATATAATATATCGCACAGTGCGTAATTTTTATAGCTTGTAAAGAGGAAATCAATAAAACAAAAACAAAAAAAGTAAACTTAAGAAGCATCAATGATAAAAACATGATTTATTATTATGCCTTGTTCATTTTTTTTCTGCGAATCTTGTCAATTCCTAACTGAAAATTTAAGGCGCATATTTTTTCGGGGTATCACAAAAAAAACACTTAATTTTACGCAATGAACAAAAATAAGTACGCAAACCATTAACCATAATAAACACATTAAAATTATCATTTAAAAAATACTGAATTAAACTTAAGTATGCTGCATATTGCATATTATTCAATATTTTTTGTAAATGCAAATACAACAAAAATTTTATCAGGTAACTTGGTTTTGAAAGTTCAGAGTGTCTCCGTTCAAAGTTTACATAGACAAAAAAAATATTCGATTCTAAAATACATTATAATTTATAATTCTTCAGACTCTCCTCACTGTTTACATGCATGCCTAAAATTAAGACAAAAGACTATACTTCATGCAATTCCCTTATTCAACGAAAAAACAAGCAGTTTGGTTGAGACACCAAAAAATGCTTTTGAGATTCAGTTATTCATCCCCGTATTACAGTATGTATTATGGAGTATGGTTAACATGTAACATAAAATAACTAGTAATAATTATTATTGTGTTGTAGTTATAATATATTCAGGATAATGTACAAATCAACAGCCTCCTCCTTGAAGCTCTCATATGTATATACACGTGATGATAAACTTAACCGGATTTGCATTGTTAAAATTTTTGATAGTGATTGATTCAATATATGTTTTGAAATCACACTATTCCTTCGTCTTTTAGTCTTATTTGTTCCCGATTCTAAACACATTACGTATTAGTAGAAGAAAGGCAGAAAATTAGGAGCAAATGTGTGGAAACCCCAAGTAAACACAAGTATTATGTTGTTTCTATTTATGTTATTCCAACTGTCCTAATAAAAAAAATTCTGACACAAAACTGGAAAAAAAAAACAATAGCATGAATCTGTTTACTTTGAAAACATACACACAATAATATATTCTAGCTTGAAAACGCAGTTTAAATAACAATTCGTAATAACCAGAGCATAATACAAGAACTTGAAACCTCCTAAATAATCTGCCTAGTTAATTCTAGTATTATAATATATCCAAATAAATAGAACTGAGGACGTCTATTATAAACATTGAGCACTTTTCCAATTTATCATGAAAAATCAGATTTATCCCAATTTGTACGTGCGAGTTTTCCATTTTAATGAAAATCGAAACTTTCTAAATCAGCTTCATCATCACAGAATGCATTACCTTGAATAGGGTTTGAACTTTGAGTAGAGACTTCTGTAGCAGGACACAACTTTAGTTTCTCAGAAAGAGTCTTTTCCTTATTCAATAACTTCTCCGCTAAAACAAAAATAAATGACATTCAACGTAATTCAACAAGATTCAAAATCTGGAACATTGATGACTGTAAATTTTGAAAAATAAAGTACTGTGTTTAAATATAATTTTAGTTTTACAATAATCTAACCTCTAGCTTGTTGAATGATATTCCTTTCTTTCTCTTCAACTTCGAAGGAAGTCTCGACTTCCCTTCCAAGTGAATTAGAAATCATTCGTCTTGCTACTGTGGCTACAGTTTTGGGTCTATCTTTATATGGTAGTAGATATTGTGAACATTGTAAACTAAAAAAAAGAGGAACAACCACATCATAAATTTACAATTATTTAGGTATCGAATTTTTTCTTTTTTTATATGCTACAGATTTTAGATAATCACAAATATTGTAAACAGCCAATATGTAGTAAAAAGAAGAAGAAGAAGAAGAAGCATACAACAAAACGTACATTCGGAGTTTTGATTCACGGGAGGCAATCACAACTGGACGAGTTTTTATCACAGGATGCTGGATAGAAAGAGCTTCGGCAGCTAGAACGTAAAAAAATATTTGAAACATAGTAGAATTTCACTTTTTTTTTATTGATTTCGTGTACAAACAGATCATAAAAAACTACAATATTATACTTTGTGAGCCCATTTTAACATTCTTACCTTTTGCTGCACTAGAAAAAATAATGAGGGCTCGTTCAGAATCCACCCATTTTATATTAAAACCACTCGTTTTAAACATTGCAAACATAAGATTTAAGTCACGTGTTACAATATTTTCATTCATGTTGTACGTTTCCAAAATATGATTTAATGCTTGCTCTTTTAAACTAATTTGCATATCACAGCTAATTTGTTTCCATTTAGGCTTAACGATTTCAACAGACCCTAAAATGCATTGTATCTGTAACAAAATTCAACGAATATTTTTAGATGAAACCTTTTTTTGGTGGTTATTTATTTATTGTATAAAGTTAAAACACATTTTGTACAATAAAAAAAAACCATACCTCGGTAAGGTGAGTATTAGATAATTTTTTCCAGTAGTCATCTTCTTCAGGTTGAGGCATAATATCTTCATCATCATTATTACTATCGGTACTTATAGAATTTGATAAAGACGTTTTTTCTGCAGTTGAAGGTGATACTTGTTGTTGTGGTGGTTGTGGTTGTACATGATTAGATTTTTTTGAGGAATTTGAAAGTTGTCTATTGTCATTATTACTATCATTTTTATTCCGATCTGCAGCTAATTCAGTCAATGCTCTTTTAAATATACCACAACTAGGTCTAACTATTCTACTGCTGGAATTATTATTATTTCCAAGACGAGTGGTTGTTTTTGATGATGATGATGAGGAGGAAGATGACGTTGACTTTGGACTTGGAGGTAGTTTATTACTTGTTTCCTTTGATTCACAATTCCCTTGTACAATGGAATTTGAATTATTTTCATGACTTAGTGAAGACGGTGATAGTAATGCCTCTTCATTTGTAATATCATTTGTGACTAGGTCTGTGGGGGGTGGGTTTGGTTGTTTTGTTGTTGTTGTTGACAAGTCTAGTATTCCCTTTTGTTCTTGTTCTACATTACATTTTTCTTTTGGACAATCTCCAGCAGCTAAATCTTCCAAAACTTTGCTAGAAATTTCCAAGATATAAAGAATTTGTATAAACATCCACGCTTATGTCATAAAATGTCATAATACATATATAATATTACACATTGAAGTGTAGTTTATACTGAAATAATTAATTCAAATTAGAAAAAAAGGATAATATATTATTACATACTTTTTTACAATCGCA
This sequence comes from Sminthurinus aureus, assembly GCA_034698265.1. Taxonomy (NCBI): domain Eukaryota; kingdom Metazoa; phylum Arthropoda; class Collembola; order Symphypleona; family Katiannidae; genus Sminthurinus; species Sminthurinus aureus. Next base: position 1,067 of record JAQGBH010004083.1, on the reverse strand, counting down.
TGACTACAAACAACGATTCGCTTGGATTTTACAGGGCCCACAATAAAAGAAACTAGATTAGGGAATATTTTTATGATTTCATCAATGAGAAGATGTCCCAAGTCATTTACTTCAGGAAAGACTATAACTTTTCTGTACAAAGCCAAAAGTACAAAAATATATTATGATAGCATCACAAACATTATACATGCATAAATAATACTATACTTTTACTGTCAAAATGTATGTGTAAATAAGAAAATATCATTAAAAAAGCATGAAAATCTCACATCTCATACCTTGGAGATTCATCTAGACTTTCAAGTGTAAGCTGAAGAATAAAATTTTTGACATCAATTGCAATTTGATCAGAAAAATCTATACAAGCTTCCTGAATACATGATTTTTCCGCGTCCGAGCAGGGTATTTGCATACTAGCAAAATATTCATTCACGGCTCGACTCATATCTTAATTAATTAATTAAGTAGTGATGATGCTGATGATGTAATTTAATTGTAAATTAAGTATATTGTTTGAGCAAAAACGAAACACTATTGGTTGCCTTTTATTTGTTTGTGGCAAAGAATCCACTGCAAACAAAACCAACAAAAGAAATCTCTAATAATTATTCATTCTGTACTACTGTAACATGACATAAAATAACATTGAATTAAAAGTAAAGAAGCTCGTCAATTTTATATAGATAAATAAGTATACTTACCCCTTTTTTTTAATTTTGTACAAAATTTTCACAAAGGAAATAAGAGTTCATTGAAAACACTCATCCCAACTTTTTAACAAATATAAATGCAAGATTAGTTGAGTTAGAACTAAAACAACTAATTATTATTAATTAAATTAGAGATATCGATTTTGCTCGTTGTATCAATTAAAAATTAAAGTACACATTTTAATTTTTTTTAAAAAATATCTTTTTATTTTTTGGAAATTATAAATTTTTTGATTAGGGGAACGTGGGGCAAACAAAATCAGGGGCAAAAAAAATCACAGACTTAAAAATTTAATTGCAATTAAAGTAGTGATCGCAAAAAATCGAGACCCATATCACGGGAGAGGTATTTCAAAG
>JAQGBH010004082.1:0-17880 GCA_034698265.1 Sminthurinus aureus | reverse complement strand
GGGTTCCCGGGGTCGTAGAAAAATCTCAAATACCTACAGCACTGACGGCTGTAATGACAATGTCAATACAAAAAACCCTATGTGATTTGGTCAAGCCGTTTGGCTGGAACCGTGAAAAGAACAGACGGACAGACAGACGGACAGACATGATAGAATAAGGGGAGCTCGCTTCGCTCGCTCCCTAATATTTTAATTTTTTGTTTTGCTATACTGTTAAATTCTAATTAATTTATCTTTTGCATTACCACAGGGAGAACTGTTTTTGACTGTCATTTTTTTTTACTCTGGATCGGAACAGAGTTTCTATATTTACTTTAAAACTATTTTATATGTGTTTTATCTATCCGAACGACTGACAGCTTTTTCTCAAATGTTTCTCTTTCTCTACTGTCTCTAAAAAATATGTATGGAGATTTCTAATTTCTAATGGTATAATTTTTTGGCAATCTGCATTTTATCAAGTCAGTTGTTATGTCTACTCTATAAGAATGTGTATACATACGTTTTGAATTATTTCCTGACAATAATGTATAACGTGTCAACTCTCAGTACTCGAATATTATAATATGTATATGTAAATAGAAAATAGAATACCAATTTTTTGGTATTGAGATTTTTCATCTGACTGTATATTAATTTAATATTTGATATTGCCTTTTGTATATAATATAATATATTGTACTGTAAATTCACTCATTATTTATTATATTATGTTACTTTTAACTGATAATAATATAGTAATCATTATTGTTATTTCTTTTTATTTGTTATTGTTTTTTCACATGTAAATTATAAGAGGGTAAAATGTACAATAATTAGTAACTATACAAATCCTATAAGTTTTAATAATAATGCTGATTATTGAAAGTGAAGCGAAAAAGGCTATAGTATAATGTGTAAGTAAAATGCTTTTTGTGTATATAGTACAATATATAAACATGGTTCGCTTGAGTCCTCATAAATAAACACTATGTAATATTATATATAGATACATTATGTGTAAACCCTATTTATTTAATGTTCAAAATGGGGAAAAAGGTATATAGATTTAATATTATATAAAAAGGTTTATTCGTTTGTAAACCACACTACAAATTTTAAATTATGCTTAGTGATAGCGTTATAGATTATTATTATTATAGCATTGTGATTAAACAGTACATAAAAATATTAGAAAGAATCGAAATGTATATTGGTTCACTATACACTATATACACACACATGAAAATGCTAGTTATATCTACACAGTAGTCTGTTTGCGCTTTGTGACTGTACACATAATATTATACGAATTTCATCATTCTTGGGAATTTTTATTTATACACGACATTACGATTTTTACTTTTTATATATTATGCTGTATGCTGTATGTGACCAAATATCTACCCAGAGGGGTATTGTAGTAAAATCTACGAAAAACTTGGGCATTCTTGCAAGAGAAAGCATTACACTTGGCCACTATAAAAGTTAGCATTTGGTCACATCCAGTATTTTATCTATTGACGGTTTTAATACATGCTCTTGATATAGATACATAATACATACTACTTTATACTACACCGAATTAGTAAAGAATGATATTTGTACATACCATTGATCTGTCAAAAGTTTAAAAAAGTTCCTCTTAAAAAACTTTAGAACAATACAAAATGTACAGAATCAAACGTTGAATTTCAACGGTTGAAATACCTCAAATACAATGTACGATTGTGTGTATTTTAGTTAAGTATAAAGTGAACATAATATGAAAATCATATAGTCGGTAGTTTTTAATTTTAATGATGTACTTAATACAAATAACGAGTGAAAAATATGCAATGATATGTTAGAATGTTATTTATAAATACGTATATGCATGTATGTACATTTACTGATTACCTAAAAATGTCTATACTCATTCTATAATAATATTATCTTTATACAGCTTCTATACATATGTATATACTGTTGTGTATTATTATGATTACGACTGTACAAAAGCGGATTTAACTATAATATTACGATATATATATGATATAATACTATGCGAAGGTTAAAATAAACAAGTTTGCTATAATATTGAATGATAAAAATTTTACAAACTTTTCCCCGTGTTTCTTGAGTACTGCATACAATTTCTTTATTCGTGTTTTTTCATTGTCTTTGTTTATTTTTTTGGGTAACAGTTTTGAATTTTGAATCGTTCTTTTGTCATCCCCTTTTCATTTTTCCATTTATTGAACAAAATTTACACACTATAATACCTTCTGTGCATTCTACTATAATTTAATTATAAAAAAGTTGTGCGTACAAATGAGTCTTTTAAAATCTTTTACATATACACTGTAATACATACATCATACATAAGGCGTATAATTTATTTATAGGATACAATATGTAACTATATAAAAAACTAGCATTTTTCAGATCAAAGTCGTAAAATATATAATATCAGTCATGACAATATTTGAAATGTCCGTTACATACATACCATGTTAAAATAGTTAATATACTCTTTTGTGTCATACTTTAGTACTTTATATTTTTTAATACCCAGATTTTCTCTTCATTCCCCGAATACAAAACTTTCATAATTCATAAAATTTTCAAATTACGAACAATGTTTTGTCCGAAACGTAAACCGTGTAATTTCAAGTCCAATAGATATGTTTAAATGTTAGAATTTTACAAAGCGTCAATACTTTTGTGAATATTAAAAATTCCACCGTCAAAATGTCAAAATCTCTTGGCTTTGCTAGTTCTAGTCAGTTTCGTCAAGTCAAGTTACATTTGTCAATTATTTTTTGATCGAAAAGTCTCCAGTTAGTCCAAAGCAACGTTAGTACGTGTGCTCGTGCATGTTGCAATATATACCGCCTATAATATTTATAGTTTTATTTTGTCGAGTCAAGATACGGTCAGTCATTTCATAATTGTAAGGAAAATGTATCAAAAGTATTTAAACACAAAGTCATACATAAATCAGAAATCAGTCATAATGTCATAATTCATAATCAATGCGCCTTGTATCTCGTATTGTTGACTATCAGTCAAGAGTCAAGAGTCAAGTCGAGTTTTGAAGGCAAAAGTCAAAAGAATTCGTGTCTGTTGTAGGTATTACTAAATAGGATTCCCTGTTTAGGCTTTAACATAGTACAATTTTTCAATGATAAGGAGCAGTGTGTCTCTACTTTTCAGTTCAGTTAATAATAATTAGTAAATAGCGTGTTAGTTGTTAATTGATAGTTGATGGCTTCAATGTCATTGAGTACAAAAGTCAAGTCATTAGTGAGTCTTGGGTGTTTATGATTGCCATTCATCTCATGTAGCACTCGTCAACCGTCAATTTTCTTGTCTGTGTGCTCACCAGTTAAGCGAGTAATGTAAAAGTAGTGTTATTAAGTGAAAGAATAGTTTATTTCTTGCGTCATTAGGCTGTCTTTTGTCTTTGTGTTCATTAGAAATACATAGTTATTAGTTATTAAGGTGTTTATCAGTCATCAGTCATGAAGGATGTAGAGTGTAGAGTGTAGAGGTTAATGTTAAAGTCTTTTGTACTTTGGATTTTGATTTTGTCATTTGTGTCATTGTTTAGTCATTATTACTACATGAATGCTCTTTGTCATTTTCAATTTTCAGTCGTAAGTCATAAGTCCGGATTCCAGATGTTGGTATTTTACAGTATTTTAATCAAATTTTGTACTTTTTTCAGGCTAAATATATTATTTCAAATGATATTATACTACAGTAGGTACGTGCTACAAATTAGTCAAGCAGGGACAAGTTATGTACTTTCATCTGTATAACGTCAGTCACATAGTGTCAGTTTGTCATGTACTTTTAGTTTTGTAAATATCAAATATCTATGTTGCAGGTAGGTAAAGCACAAAATGTCAAGTGTCAAGTCAAAGTAAGGGGAAAAAAAAAGCAAAATGACAGTGGGCAGTGAATAAGCAAAAGCATAGTGAAAGAATGGCTTTACACTACACATACTCAAAGAGAATAATTATTCAAAAACAAAAAAGTAGTCAAAATGAATATTATAATAGTCTATTTGTTATTTTTAAAAGTCCAAACATGTAGAAAGTAGAAACTTGTTTTGCCTACAAATATTTTCCAGTTATTATGTCAGATGTCAGTCGTCAATCCGTTCCTCTGTCCATTTTGTCGTGAGACCAAATACAACATACAAAACTCATTTTGCAAATTGCACAATGAGTTTAAAAAACAATATCATCATATACGCTTAAAACTAGAAATAAATAATTACCTTTACGTTACTTGAAGCTTCCAACAAAAATGATAACAATAATTATTATTATTACATTTTCTCACTGGAAAAATAATAATTACCTACGACTATAAAATCACAAATGCACCTTTTTGAGGGAGTTTAGTTAAAACTAAAATAAATAATATCTTTGGCTTAAAATCTAAAACTACATCATGTACATAACAATATAAAATATAAATAAATTCTTTCACTGGCTTTTGGGTGTGTGGTTAATATAAAAATGATGTGACAATAATAATTAAAATACTATATAATCGATTTAATACCAACAAAAGTTCTCCATCTTCAATTTTTTGTTACCCCTCGAAAAAAAAAGTTACAATTCATTTACTTTACTTTTTAGGCTTTGAAAGAAGTGCCAATGCTGATTTCTCCCTTAAACGGCTAGTTAAAAAGGAGTTTGGTAGAAAAAGTCTTGCAAAAATGTTTCTTGCAATCCTTTGAGCTAATGGGAAAAGTTTTCCACGGATTTTAATACTTTCTGGATGAGGTCTGAAATTAACAATTATTTATAAAATCATAGAAACGTTTTGCATCAAAAATTTGACACAGGAGATAGGAAACAAAAAACAAAAAATGCATGTACTTTCATACCTGTCTAGGAGAAAGTCAATCATTTCGCTTCCTTCCATACTCACTCTGGTGACGGTGTGCATACGGATCACTGGTAAAGTAGCACCGGTTCTACGTAATCCTCGTCTTGTGCGAAATTGCATAGATAATTCAACAGGACCCATTTTCATATGTGAGCGAACCAGAGTATAATTTCCAAAAGCCTGCAAAAGATCAAAGCAATAACATTATGATTTTGATATCCATGCTTGATATTTTGGATTTGGGATAACAACAAACAATGACAATAATATATTATTATACTAGTTATTTTTTTAAATGTTTCTTCATAAAAATACGCTTTTAGAGTGAAAATACCTGCATTTCTGCATCACCATCACGTTGAACATTGGATAAACCTTCAACTCGACCACCACCAACATTTCTCTTTACTCTCCGCTTCTGTCGCTTGTTCTTTTTATTATTACCGGGTCGTTTTTTATTTGGTCTTTTCTTCTTATTCCTGTTTGGATTTCTATTTTTGTTTCGATTTCTATTACCATTTGGTCTCCTTCTTCTTACAACTCCTCCACCACCAGCGCCAACACCCGGTCTCCTTCTAAATGGTTTTCGTCGAATTACTTTTCTTCTTCTGTTGTTCCTATTATTATTATTATTATTATTAAAATTATTCGGCTGTCTTTTTACTCCTGGTTTTCGGCGTCGTTGTTGATTCTTCACTCTTCTCCTTCTACCACCTACAACTCCACGATTTTTACCTGCTGACTTTTTTGGTGATTTTCCTTTGGTGGCGGCTTTTTTCTTTTTTTTGTTTGTCAAAGAATTCAAAGTATTGAAAAATCGGTTTTGACGACTTTGTCGCGTATTTTGGATTTTCTTACTATTGTTGTTGTTGTTGATATTGGATTTTAATAAACCTGGTGGTAAATCAGCTCTGAATTTCCCTACCGGTTGTGGCCGTGACCTTTTTGATTGAGAGCAAAACACCAAACACAATGAATTTTTTTATCGGAGAATGGTATACATCATAAACACGAGAAATGAGACACACAATAAAAATTACAGAGAAAAACACAAAATTAGAAAATTTTACATATATTATGTTGTTTTGTAAATAACTCACTCAACACGGCCTCGAGGTAGGACACGAAAGTAGAGAGGGTCCATGACATCTATACGCAATTCACTGCCCATATTACGAATTGCCCCATCAATGAAACGATTAAGCCTGGGTTCTGGCATGTACTGCCCTTGAAATAAGTACATGGGAAATTGTCTCATTTCTGTCTCATTCGTTTTTCTATTGCGTTTAGCAAGATTTCCACTTCTATCTATAAATTTTCCGTACGATTTACAATTAACATAACGGGGGAGTTTAATTAATCTTTTACAACTACACATTTAAAATCATTATGATATCTTGGCAAAGTTGTAAAAATTATAATTACCAGATAAAAGTAAAGACTCTTCAACTCCAGCAGCAATGTCATCAACAATATCCTCAGAAAGTTCACTTAGATCTTCAGGTAAGAGGTTCGTGTCTTCATCACTTGAGTTGAACTTTAACTGATCGAGCCCTTCAAATTCAATCAAAGTCGATATGCTACTGCTACTGTTGTTATAATTATTCCTCTTCTTATTCATTGTTCCTTGACCGAAAAGTCCCAAAACTTGTGGAAGAAGTCCAGATTGTTCTTCAATCTGAGCATCTCTCTCCAGCTCTGTGACGACATCAATCAAATCCTCCCTTCCAAAATCAGTATCGCTATTATTTTCCTCTTCCTCGTCCATGTCATCGTCATAGTCATCTTGATCTTGATCATCATCATCATCTTCTAAATGATCCTCGTCATCCTCTTCGCCGATTTCTTCCTCCTCATCGTCTTCCTCATTGTAAATATCAATATTATGTTGCTCCTTTTTGTCTTGATTGTTGATACTTGTTGAACTTTTTGTGGTTGTGGAAACTCCAGGTTGTTTTTTACCTCTATTTCTATTTCTGTTGTTGACTTTCCCTTGGTCTTGAATAATAATAATGTCTCTGTCAGCATCATCATTTTTCAATTTTTCTTCATCGTCGTCATAATCGTTATCGTTATATTCTTCACTGTCTCTCAATTCCTCATCGTCACTAGTGGCTATAGCTATAGAAGAAGGGCGATGATTTTTCTTTGAATTACTGTTATATGCCCTTTTGAATTCATTTGTCGGTGTATTGTGTATTGGAGGGTCCTTTGATTTAAATCTATTTTTACTAGCCCGAGCCTGATTTAAATTTGAGCCATTATTATCTGTAGATTCTAAATTTGAATGAAGAGTAGGGTTTTGTTTTGGTTGCAGATGAGACGGTAAATGTTGTTGCTGCTGCTGGTTTAGACTTTGATTATCACTATCACTCGCACTCACCACACTAACAATTTTCCATCTTGACGGCTCCTGCTGGATACTTTCTCCATGTAAAAATGTCGGGAAAAAACATGGTACAGTAATCACAAGGAATAAAAAGGAAATGATCAAGTTATCCCAACTTTTTATCATAACAGTTATTCGGCTCCTCATTTTCTTTCCGTCATCCACCGGTTACCTCCTAAAGTTTTAGCTAGTTAATTGGTGATCACATATTTAAGTAAAAAATATAAATAAGTAGCGCACTCTGTATATTTAAAACAAGAATTTACTTGCTGTCACTTGACCATTGAACTGATTTTTATACACACTTAAAAATTTAATTAATTTGATAAACCAGCAATTAATTTGAGAAAATTTCCAACTAATACAAGGATGGATAACAAGATGAAGGAGATGATAGTGGATAGTGGATCAACTGATAGGCAAAGATGGACTGAGAGAGTGAGAAAGAATAAAGGAAGAAGGAGGAGGAGGATGAGTAGAAGGTAGAAGTTCAGGACAGGACTGAAAAGGAAGATAGAAGGGAAACAAGTTAAATATATAAAATAATGAGAAAAACGGTTTCGGTTCACTTCAACTGTTACTCATCCGTATCATCAATGGAAAAAAAATAAAGAAAGAAATAAAACGGAAGAAACGAGTGTATTTATATGTATATGGATACGTCTACGTTATATGTGTAATGTGTATAGTGGATACTGTTCACTGAATTAAGTTATATTATAGTGTCGTCTTTGTAAAATCCAAACCTGTACGTGTTCCTTTGTATAATGTGGATGACGATTTTTTTATTTACCATAGACTGTACTTGGTTAGTTAATGTGTGATTATTATGTGCATGTGCACTCACGTAAGGTTTTGAGTTTTGAATTGTGTGTGTAGTGTGAATGTGTAAGGAAGTGAGTGACTGTGGGTACTGAATTTTTTTCTCAATTTTTTCATGTCGATGCTGTATTATTCCAATGAAATGTTTGTATGTCAGTTCAAGTCCACATGCAAGAGGAGACTAAACACAACAGATAGAGAACTGCTAGTTTTTAAATGCATCACAAGTAACAATAAACTATTGTTGTACCAAAGAAATGTCCAATTCTACTGAATACATGTAATATGCAAACGCTACAAACGCATGTTCAAATTCACAGGGAAAAGGATAATGACGAGAGGAAATCGTGGATGTATTGGTGTTGTATGCATAAAAAATAGTATGTATACACACAAGAGATATGATGTGTATTGTGTATTCTTCAGGTCGAAGATCTCTACTACTTGTTTTAGTACACTTCAATCTCTATTAGATTTCAAGATTATATGTCCCCTGCTTCTCTCATGAAATCTATATACTCCTACCTTTTGTTGTTGTTTTGGTTTTTGATTCTGAATTACATACATCATACATGTGACTGTTCCTCCTCACTCAAACGTAGATAATATCATTATTTTGTGTCCCCATCATATTCACAAATAAACCTCATGATAATCAACGGTGTTGATACCTATATATTTAACTGCATAAACGACAAATGCTATAAATGTTCTCAATCCTCAATATACAAAATACAATAAAACTGAACAAATCCACAAAACAATATTCAACATTCTACTAAACTATGAATAGCAATTATTAACAATAATAATAATAATAATTATCATGAAGTTCAACATACGGAAATATTCACACTTGTGTAGCATTTAGCATTTTTCTGACATTGGAAGAAAAAGCACACAGGTGAAAAATCAAAGTGCCTAAAAAAATCAAAGTGCCCCTAGAACCTAGAACCCAAACGTGATTTGATACAGTATTTCTGTGTTCCGGATTCCAGTTGTATTTTTTAGTGTGATCAAAATGTGGTATATAGGCTCTATACTTAAGTTTGTTAATTGGTTTAATAAATGTAGGTAATATAAAATGATGTGAAATTTACATTGAATTTCAAGTCATTCAAAATTTGATGTACAAGTTTCCATTTACAACAATGATACAAACTATGAACCAAGAGAGACGACAGACAAGACATGTATACGTCATAAATACGTACTGAATGTTGTTTAGATACTATGTGAATACTTTGTGTTACTGTGTTACTTACTAGCCTCATTCTCACCCTTCTAACTTCAAACGTAGGTATATGTATCATCTCTTTTTTGATAAACGGTAATAAATGTATACTTTTTATGCATTAGGTATGGAGTATGAATAACATATTATCATGAAACTATAGTATGAGTTGAGCAGGATAACAAAGTTTTATGCTGTGTGATCAAGTTCCGAATCTTTATGCACCATTGATCAATTCCGTTTCAAGTTTCTACCTACTGTGTCCGTTTGACGTTAAATACATGTATTTTACTTCCCTAAAAAAGAACACAGAAAAAAATGATTGTTCACTGTTCCCTGTGCCTAATACTATACCGTGTAGATTGGCGTTTGGTTTACTCGTAAAAAATATGAAATGTCATCGTCAAATCTTGGTCATTGGCATTGGCATTCACATTTATATATATATACGTTTTTTAGTACCTTCTATCGAGAATTCATTATAAAAGTGCGTATGCATAATGCAAAAACATACCTCATAAATAAATCTAGCACTTGTATGGTTCAGCAGGTAAAACTTTCAAACTATAAAAGTTACTTAAATAAAATATAATAGTAGAATGAATTTCATGTGGAGTATTTTGTGAAACTTGTGAGTTTTTAGTTTTTATTCGATGCTCATATCTTTATTGATGACCGATAACTCAACAGTGGAATAATAATAACGGTCATAAATCGGTCTTATCAGAGAAAGCTATGTGACATAGTACATAGTGTATGCCCTAAAATATGTGCATATAACAAACCGACATGCAGCCTGTAGCATCTACACGTTACCAGTCTTTCTTTTGTTTTTTTTTATATATTTCATGAAGGAAATCCAATCCAACAATGGATGTGTTTATATTTTATATGTATGCAACTTTACGAAAACTGATGTATTTACCTAATGTTGTTAAATTTGTATCACTTCCGTCATTACCTTTTGAGTATCATGTGTGCTCTCTTCTTCCATACTTTTTCTATGTACGATATTATTCAAGTCTACAAATGATCATAAAGGTCGATTTTGAGTTTTGAATAAAAAAAAATTAAGGCAAGTGGTACATTTTCTCCTATTTACACATTGTATTATATTATATATATATATATTATGCTAGATGTAGTACAGTACACAATAGTATGGAGAAAATAAATACATGTATGCATACATAATATGTAGGTTTGCATGTACCCATTTTCTCCATTGAAATGTAAAATTTTATGAGAAAAAGTTGGTATAAATCACACAATAAATGAATACAACGAATCTTTATAGGAGAGAGAGTTCAAGTTTATTACACGAATGACATTGTTGCAGTCAAATTCAAAGTCAAGAGCTTCTGTAATGAATAGGGCATGAATAAAAATGGTAGCTGTTTCATTACAGTAAATGATCCTCGCAAAATCTTTATCACACAGGTAGATATTATAGTCGATTTACTCTAGTTTTCTTTTCTTGCAACAAAGCTTGTCCATCTACTTTTTTCTATCTATTTTTACCTATTATTATTTATATTATGGTTACACTTTGTTTTTTTATTCGTATACATACATGTACAAAGGAAAACTAATGATGGATGCTGTAACTTTTGTCTTTGCCCATACATTGTCAATTGTATGCGTACACAATACACAATACAATGTCGCTCTAGATATTTTTATAGTCCAAATTATAATGTGTTTTAGTGGTTGAACTCATGAGAATTTTTTATGATGCTTTATTATAAATACTGACTTGAGGTAGACTCATAACAGAGCTTTGTATGTGACTTTAAAATTTTGACACATCTTTTCAGTAAGTAAGTACATTTTCATATTGCCTCTTTGAATACGTGTATCTCAGAAAGTCAATGTTACCTATATTTTAAATTGTGATAATTCTAAATAAAAGTTGAACAGCATACTATAGTATGAATCAATTAATAATTATTGCTGACTTGACAAAATTTTAAATATGAGCATATTCTACTATTTGCTTTAAATCAATATTCATATGTTTGAGTACAAATTTTTTTCTAGAATATCAATTTTTTTGTTAAACATTTGTGTTTTGTGTTCTTCGTTGTGCACCTAGGTTTATTTTTACTGAGAACTGAGGAAATGGTATAAAGGCGTTCAAATTGAGCTAACATTACGAAAACTTTGCAACTGCACTCTCATCAAAGCACCGTTTTCTTCTTGTCTGTTTGTACTGGGTAACTAGATGCAATTGTGGAAAATTGGTTCTGAATAACAAGAAAAAACAATACGTCATGATATGTCAAAACAAAGGAAAGCCTAGAACATTTTTGTCGCGAGTACTTAAGTGTGTATATATTTTTATGTGGCATGTCTGCTGTCTGTTGACTACCTGACTTAAATGACGGAAGTTGAAATGTTGAATTTTGACAAAATAAACGTTCCGTCGTGTTCACCCTCATCTTCTATTTTCCTCGGTATTGTTCAATCCTTTCAGTTTATGATGCAGAAATTTTGATTCCGTTACTAATTTTACTATGTAAATATTCCGATGAAGCCGAAAGAAGAGTTACGGAAAATAATGTTGTGTGTGTTGATAATAATATGGACTATGTACATGTGATTGTGTATACTGTATACAGTTGCATTTTCTTTGTATGTTTTAGTGCTCAAAGCCGAAATTTGTGCATTTTCGTATAAATGTGATTATTGATTATAGGTATATTCTCCTGCATTTATTTTTTTTGTTTCCTTCGAAGCAGTACAAATTCTCTTCGCTCAAATGAATCGGAAACTATCCGCGTCTATTATTTGTTCTGAGTACTGAGTATGAGTATACGACGCTGTTTTTATTTGTATAATTTTACCGTAATCGACAATCATTTTATTCTCTGCCGCTGTTTGTCCCTCATGTTCTTCTTTGTCATGTCGTTCCTCATCCAAATAGAATTATTTGATGAAGCGAATCTGAATATTGAGAATTGAGACGTATATAAAATAACAAATAACTGGTTCAACGTCATTAAAAACTGTTTCCTGCACTAACAAACGGGATGAGTGCGTGATGAGAAACGACGTACGTTTTACTTCTTTATTCATGGGCCATTTCGAAATTGCTCATAGCTCATTAGTTTTAAAGTCTGTTGTTCTCAGTTGTTCACATTGAATAACAAGATTCATTGAATTGGCTGAATACGTTTTTCGTTGTATTTTTTTGACGCATCGCATCTTCAAATAATTATTACGAATTCTTTATTTTTACATTGGATCTTGGATTATTTTAGATTTTTCAAGTGCCCTTGAAAGTACATATACCTGTGTTAGTCCACGGGAAAGTTTTTACTTAATTCATAATTCGTTATAGTATATCGTCTATAATCGACGTTTTAGGCTTAAATTTAAATGTAAGTAAGTATATTACACAAGTAAAACACGCCCGTCATATGAAGGGCGACCTAACTTCTAAAAAACTGTATTTGATGGCTCAAGAATCTGTAGTTTTGACGATATTCAGAAAACGACTCTTTTAGTCATTTCTCTTAGCCACTTCTCTTTTAGCCAGAGTAATAGCCATTTCTCTTAGCCAGAGTAATAGCCGTTTCTCTAGCGTGTGACTCCGACCCCCTCGCCATCGGATACGGATTTTATTAGGGCGTAGGATATTGCAATACACAACATATCATGCTGCATACAGAATAGAATTAATTTTTTCTAATACTACTACAGGCACCTCTCAACTCAAATATTATAAATTATAACATACCTAAATTTTATTAGAAATTTCTCATTTCATTTTACATATTTATTAAGACAAATACTTGGATCAAATTTTTCGCAGTCATCGCCTCTAAAGCAATACTTGGAATTATAGAAACCCGCATTATGAATGAATATTTTAGAGCTGTACGTACACCTTCCATGACTTTTACCCCAGTTGCAAGGGAAAAAAGCAGGAACATGACCATTATAAGATTCACACATGGGTTCACAACACCTATAAATATCCGTTTCACAACATCTAGGAGCAAGAGATCCTCTAATTGCAAATCTATCTTCAGATGGATAACAAATTCCGCCTGTACTACATTCCGGTGGTAAGAGAAGAGGACATGGAGCAGCTACAGCACAAGGGTCTTCAAGTACATCACGTGACAGTCTACCCCAAGAGCCTCCTTTTCTATCTCGCATAGTTGGAATATGACCGCAATAACTGGATCCAAAATTCAATTATATTAGATTATATACGGGATATGGGATTGATAAAACAAAATACAAAATAGTTTCCAAAACCCAAAACACAAGTACAATCATAATAATTGTTCATAAAAAAGTAAGAAGAAACACATGGAATTACCCAGGTATATGAAATGGTTGAGCAATATAGCCAGGAATCCGTGTAGGACAATTATATCCATTTGTACAATCCCCCATTTTGAATTTAAAGGAAAGTTACAATAGAATGTAACACACTAAAAATTTTGAAATAGGAAATGGACGATCCGAATTTGTTGTTGACTATGGTATTTTGATTGATGATTGATGTTTGACGGCCAATAAGTATATTAAGATGGAATTTTGCGACTTTGAGCGCCGTGTGGATGCTAAAAAGACCAAATTTTGTACCTCATAAGCTCTCGGTTGGCCCCATGACTTTTAACAATTTTGGTAAACGCCATAATTATGTTATGGCAGTAAAAAAATTTACGTATACATGTCCTATAATTATGTTGTGGGATTTTTTATTTTTGATTTTGATTCAATGAAACATACATGTAAAAAATAGCATGTAAAATTTTCGTAAAATTCAAATTTCAAACATGAAGTGGTAGAGATACTATTGACTATTCAAAAATTCTTAGATATGGAATATGGAACTGTAAAGCCCATGGCAATCTGTTTTTTTGTGATATTTTTATGACTGAATGTGTCTCAAACCTCCAACCTATTATATACACACAATACACAGTACACAGTAGCAGTGTTCAAAAAAAAGGAAAAACGTAATCAAATATCGCATTTTATGTCGCAGTATAGAAAAAAATAAATACCTATATGCACTATGAAATGAACAGTAATCACTGCTGAGCAATGATTAAAAGAAAGTCGACGAAAAATTATAGGAGTCTTTCAAAGAAAATACACAATGGAGAATGGAGAGAGCATAAAAAAGGCATTGAATGCATTCTCTAACTTCTAAGCAAGAGCTTAGTATGTGTAGTATGCGTGGACGTGTAGCCTCTCTCTCCTGCCTCTCGAAACTGACATATGCATTCAAAAGCCTTCACAAAGTTCAAAATAGAAACTCAGTTACACGTATACTGTACTTCTACAAAAGCTGCTCTTAGCCACTATTCCCTCTTTCAAAATTATCAAAGCAAGCTTTTGGTGCCGTACATTCTCCTGATACAGAATTCTCGTAGAACGCTCCGAATCACTATTTTTCGTCATCACACACATTGCATCCATCCTTTTTTCACCTTTCTACTTGTACGCTACGCTACTAGACCCTTAAGTATTAGTCTAGTGCTACGCTCCTCAAATTTACAGCAGTAAAAATGCAAAACTATAAGTTTCTCACTTGAATTTTATACGATGATTTCTTACAGTACGAATTTACATACATGTACATTGTACATATACATATCTAGTTAATTTTATTCTACGTAACCCGCATAACATGACAGTGTTTTTTTAGTATAATTTAAATTTATGAAAAATGATACACAAATAAATAAATTCATAGTTGCATCATGTGTCAAAAATAGTAGACACTAGTACACATCAGATCTTCACGTTTCACATATTCATAGATTCTCTAGAAATGTGTGGTTTCAGCACTAGTATTTGAAATTATCGATAAATTTCGATTTCGGTTTCTCGGTTTCTCGGTTTTTGGATTTTTTGAATGTTGAGAAATTGAAAATTTTTTGGAGAAAGTATTTTACATCTGTTGACAACTGCAAAATAATTAATTCATCATAATATAGAACTTGAACGAGGTGTATAGTTTGGTAATTTAGTTGTCAATATTAGTGAGTTACAAACACAAATTAACATGAAGGACGAAAATGTGGATCAAGTTGATCCAAAAAATAAAATAAAAGTTCGTGAAATGGTTCACAAATTAATCATCAGGTAATTGATCTAAAATCTAAGCAGTAATACATATACTTACTATATTTTGAAATCATTTGAACTTCAAATTTAAGAGGTGGTATCAACAAATCATAATGTTTATTTTCATAATATGTTTAATGTTTTAATGTTTAACTAATCCTTTTTGTACAGTCAACTATTCTACGATGGATTTCAACAAGTAGCTACACAAATGGTTCAACTGACTCATCCTGACAGTCCTTGTCCTCCTTCTGATCGACTAGTTCATTTAATTACTTTGGGCTTGGAACAAGAACAAAAAAGTACATAATATTATTATTATTGTTATTTTACTTTTATAGTTCTTTGTTTTTACTATTTGTTTTTGCTGATTTTTTTTTACTATTACCAATTAATTTGTATTACTATATATATTTATTTTAGCTCAGGGAGCCAAACTGACAAGTATTTCAACAAAGTATGACCATCTTGGTCCAGGATTAGATTTAGAAAGTATGAATGAGGCATCGATACAAGCACCTGAACCTAGTTTATATGAAACGGTATATGTGACAGCTCATAAAGCACCATGTAGAGCTGGAGCTATAAGTTCTGATGGAAGCTTAGTTGCTACTGGGAGTGTGGACACATCTATTAAGGTGAATTGTTGTTTTTATTATTTCAGTATAACATCATAATTTTAATTATTATTGTAAATAAGATTTTTCTGATTTTTTACTACAAAATACAAAATATTATGAGGATATTATGCATAATGGTTTAAATATTTTTTGGTGGTTTCTTTTTTTTATATTATATTATGACATATGTTATTATTTTTTTAGATTTTAAGTGTTGAGAGAATGCTAGCAAAATCATCTGATCTCGAAAGTACTGAACCACAGGGCCATCCTGTTATTAGGACTTTATATGACAATGCTGAAGAAGTTACATGTCTAGAATTTCATCCTCGAGAACAAATTTTAGTGTCGGGTAGTCGAGACTTTACTGTTCGTCTTTTTGACTACAGCAGAACATCTGTTAAAAAAGCTTTTCGTGTCATCCAAGTAAATCAACAATCTTATAAATTATTATAATATTACATTATTAATAATGTGTTTTACAATAACATAGTACATTTCTTTTTTTTTGCTAGCAAATGTAAAAATATTGCATGTAACTTAAAAAATAAAGTTTCCAACTATTATAGTATATTTCATTCATTCATTCACTTTCACAGGAATCTGCTGCTGTACAGGCTATTGGGTTTCATCCAACCGGAGATTATTTACTTGTTGGAACGCGTCATCCTGCTCTACGAGTCTATGATACAAATACTTCACAATGCTTTGTTAGCAGTCAGACAGAAGCTAATCATAAAGGAGAAATTCTTTCCGTCGCGTAAGTGTTACTTCTTATTAACATAGCTATATATGAAATATGAAGTACTACTAACATGGACTAATTTTAGAAATAAATTACATCAAATCTATAATGAGTATGTAAAATATATTATCTGCCGAATGCCGAATCATTTTATGCAATTCATGATTTATAACAGCAAAATTTTATAACAATTTTATAGGTGGTCAAATGATGGAAGAATGTATGTTTCTGCATCAACTGATGGTAGTATTAAAATATGGGATGGAGTATCAAGTAAATGTATTAATACTATAACTAAAGCACATGAGGGAACTGAAATTGGATCTGTAACCTTTACACGAAATAATAAAGTAACCATATAATTTATAAATTATAATAATATAACTAACTTGTTACATGAAAATAAAAAATTTGAAGTTAAAAGATAAAAGATGAAATTCATAATAATATTGTCTTTTTTGTAACAATAATCATGAATGCACGTTTTGTTCGAACGCCAAGAACGGTTTGTGTAAGGGACTGTGATAAATACAAAATGGAATGAATGAAAGCCCTGTGTTGAAACGTATTTCCTAAGCAACCACAAATATTAACTTAGTTTTAATGCATATATCATGTATGCATAAAATCAGTGTTGGTTTGTCTTCCGTGTGCACGTGAGACTTTTCGAACTTTTAACGTGTTTCTAGTGAATATTATCCTGCTTAATTATCGGAGACAATAGATCTTGAAGCTTTTTCGTTTTTACGTATTTTTGCGGTGGCTTAAATAAGTACAATAAATCAATAATAATTGTTAACTGCAACACAGTTTTACTAGCCAAAGGCCACTGGCTTATACTTGTAAGTTAATAATTGTGGTTGCTTAGGAAATGTGTAATTACACATCTCTTTCATTCATTTCATTTTGTAGTTATCGCAGTCGTTTACCCAGACCGTTCTTGGCGTTCGAACAAAACGTGCATTCATGACAATAATAAATAATAAATAATACTAATCAGACATGATTTCAGGGTTGTTGAAAAAACAGGAAATAAATTAAGGTTTCGTTTTTGATTCACAAATCGTGAATCAAAAACAAGTGCAATTAAAAAAACTGTAGCAAC
>JAQGBH010004081.1:0-17883 GCA_034698265.1 Sminthurinus aureus | reverse complement strand
CACGAGGCTGGAAAAAAATGTCTTCATCACTTTTAAGTATTGGCCCAGTCTATGTATAAAATACTATAGGGCTCTTTCTACACATTGTTATTGTCATTTGAGGTCCCAGTTACAAACAGTACCGACGGATCGAGGATTCCAGGATTTTAAAAACAACAGCTGAGCATTGAGCAAAGCACACGCAACATGCATTTTTCAACGTGTTTTCTCAAATTTAAAAACCGTATCAACTTGTATTATCTTATTTACACTAGTTGCGACAGTACAAAATTTTCAGATTTCTAACAAATAATAATATAATAATGATGATAATAACAACTTAATAATATTTCAAATCACATTCGTATCCTATTATTTAAAAGTTAAGACAGTTGGATTTACAAATAGTTGATATTTTATTTTGTTTTGTTCTCTTTTGTTCTTGTTCTTGTGTTTGGTTTTGTTTGTTGTTGATCAACATGAACAATGAACATGACTTATTCAATTACCAAGTTGTACAAAAGAAGTGCTCTTAAGCTGCATTACTCACGCCTGGAAGATTACTCAATAGAAAAAAAATACTCTATCATTTCTCATGCCTATTGTATTTGTATCGCATGTTCACTGTACATTTTTTAGATGGATACAAATACAATAAATAAGAATACGAAAACAAATACGAATACAAATACAAGTACAAAAGGTTTGTTGCTTATGGAGAAAAGTCAACTCGAGTAGATTATGATTATTATTTACAACTGCCGCTGGTCGTCATTTGACCTTTTCCTCTTAGATACTTTTATCCTCTTTTCCTCTTATTCTCCGACTGAATTAGTCCATGTAATTTATGTTAGACAAACAAGCGTAAATAGTTGATCGGACTTTGTTTGTACTCTTCTCCGTTGCTCTTGCTTTTTCTCTTATATGTGTTTGAATCGACAACGGACAATGGACAAGTCCACTACAAACTACAAACTAGACTGAGTCTCTAGTCTGTTGATTCTAGATTCTAGACACTTGAGGCTTAGTTTCTTTCTATGATATAGAAAATAAAAATATTAGGGCAAAGTGCCGTGTCATGTCATTCCTTCAATTTTCTATCATACTAAAAACTAAAAGCCAAGAGTTTTTCTATTTTTTTCCCTCTGACTCAACTACATCATTTACTCAATTAAAAGATATCCGGCGGCTTTTCTTCTTCTTTGTGGGTTTTCTTTTCTTCTTAACGAATCTAAAAAACACACAAACATTTAGAAAAAGCAAAAGGAAGGAACGGGAAAAAATTGTAACATTTTTTATACTTTGGTTTTGTGTTTTCTGTTTTGTATTTTGTGTTTTGAGCTTTGAGCTTCTTCCCTTTTTTCTCGAATCTTGAATCTTGAATGGAGCTTGGATTTTTTCTCGTTGATTAGTAATAAGTAAATATCATACTTATGATAGTGATATTACGAGATGATGTTCGTTTACTTTAGTTTTCCTCCTGGTTCACTTTCAATTTTCTATGGTTGTTCTCTCCATGCTTGGGGTTTGGTTTGTAGTAATTTTTCTAGATTTGTTGTATTATTGTCAAGGACCACGTAAATTTTGTACTTTTGTACTTGTACGTTGGTAGTTGTAGAATCTAGAGGGAAAAACGTGATTGACTTTAGTCATTTTTTCTTTTCATTGTCATTAATTTTTTATAAATTCCATGTTATTTTTCTTGCTTGAACGTGAAACTCGAGGTTTGTGGAATTTTAAAGAAATATCCAATGAAATGATTGTAGTAGTGCTGAGTGTTGAGAGTTTTTATACCTGCTGCGTGTAGGATCTAGAGTGTAGAATGTAGAATGTTGAATGTGTAGATGGATGCTTTTACAATTTAATTTCAGGTTTTAGCCCCCCAAAAAATACAATAGGATACAACTTAATATACAATATTATGTTATTAAAATGTTAACACAACGTGCATGTGCACAGCTGGTCTGGTTTGGTTTGGTTTGGTTTGGCTCTGACTTGTTCGTATCCTCCTCCTCTTTTACTTTTTATTTCTTTCCTTTCATTCCTTTTCCTTTCAACATGTTCCATTCATTTTTTCCCTCTTTCTCCCTTGACTCTTGAGCCTTGAGTCTTGACAATTCAATTGAAACTACTGAATACCGAATACTGACTACTGCTGGAAACAGTGTTGAGAAATCGTGCAAGTATCCACATTTTACTTCTTACTTCAACAAATGTACATTGTACAATGTGCAGTGTACAAACTATGTTTACATTTCAAAACAATGTTGAAGCCTCCACATTCTACGTGTATGTGTGTGTGTGTTCTGTTATTTGAAAAATTCCACATTCTACATGCATTTCAACATTTATTGCCTTACAACTTACAGCGTACAAGTTAAGCATCAGTCCTCTTGTTCTGATTCAGATTCTTGAAAAAAAGCACCACCAATGAATTAGAAATAGAGCATAAAAGACTGATGCAGCTTGTATCTAGATTCCAGATTCTGGATGTATTTGAACTGGGTGGGCAGAATTGTATAAAATATGAATCCATAATACAGAATATAGAATACTGAACCTAGAATACGGAATCACGTTGTTCCTTTTCTAAATTGGCTCAAGTGGTAGCATAAAAGAGTAGTAAAATGTCGTACATAACGTGTTTAGTATTTAATGTTCAATGTTCAATACACTTATTTCAATATGATTCTTCATGTTGTATGTATTGAACAATGAACAAGGCAAGGGGGAAAACCAAGATGAGAAGATTCAAGATTCGAGATTCAAGATTTAAGATGCTTCATTCGTTTCCTATTCTTCTTGTTCTTGTTCTTTTTGTACTATTGTTGTGTTTTAATGTTTCATGGGGATTTTATCTCCAAATTTATTCAGGGTAATAAAGTCTCTTGCTCTTTTCCTTTAATGTGAGACAAACAAAATATGATACATACAACATATTACAGATGGACGGGCGGGCTCAGTCTACAGAGTCTAAAGAGTTTTAACATTTCCAATGGTGAGCAATCCATGTGTTCCTTACCTACCTGAGTTTGAGCTACCTCAATTCTCGACTCTCAATCTCTTTGTAAATAGTGTAGATTGAAGATCAGTGATATTTTCCAGCTGACTTTGATATTTAATACGTAATACATACTTTTGCTTCTGACTTGAGACTTGAAAAGTGAAGAGCCACACGGAAAAATAAAGAGGTAGAAAAGAGGATGTAAAACATACATGATAGATTTTACGAGATGAGGATTATTATTATGACTCTTATTACCATTTCTATTACTATTTCATGTGTTCATCAGTGTATCATTCACTATTTTTTTTGTCATTACAAAAAGCTTAGATTCTAGAGTCTAGAGTCTACAGTAATATTTTATACTTTGGTTTTATAGCTTTTTACTTTTTATACATATGAATTATTAGTATCATTGTTACAGGTAGCGACGACTACACTTGATATGAACTCTTCTTCTTCTTCTTCTTCTGCAGTACAGTTTTTATCGCTCGTTTATTTATCTCTATCTTTATCTTCATTTACTCGAATAATTGTCTGATTGTCTCATGTAAACGTGTAATAATATGTCTTTAATATTCCGATTAAATATTTACAACTGTTATCCTGTTAGCCGTCTCGTTGTTATCGTAATTATCGTCAATATTGGATCAGGATCGTGTAGATATTTTATTCAAATTATTCAAATCAAATCCTCATCGTCATCCTTTGTTTTTTCAAAGGTTCAATTGAGCATGCGGGAATGTTGATTTGATGATTCATGAAAAGTCAATCGCATTGTCTGTCATGTCAGCTTCAATTTTATATCAATATAATTAACAATATCAGTATAATTATCAGAAAGTCACTGTCTTGATTTACATAATAAAGTCAATGTCGGCATTCAACCTATGAAAGATACAAAATACAAAGGAGTTGAAATTCCGCTCAACTTTTCATATTCAAAAAGGTCTCAAATTCTCAATTTGAATAATATGGCAAAAAATGGGGAGCCTGGAGAAAAGTTGGTTGACACTTTTGAATTTTGAAACAAAAACTTGAACTGGAATAATAACAAGATGCCTACAAAGTCATCTTACCTGTCTCCTGTCTAAAATCCAGAATCCAGAATCCAGAATCTATAATCTAGATGTATAGAGATAAACGAAATTAAATGTGCGTATTTAATGGAATAATAAGGAGGAAGGACGGTAGCACAAGATTTTAGTGATAAGATAATATCCAGATTTGAATCTTCATACTTGATCATTCATTCTTCAATCTGAATAATTTATACTTTGTACAAGATGCTATCATTCTGCACTCTCATGTGAAATGAAAGCAAGAATGCCAATATGAATATGAATACAAATAAGAGTACTTTGATAAGAATATAATGGCTCAGCTCAATCAAGTTGATGATGCAGAAATCTATTCATGAGAAATAAAGAGAGGAAAGAAAGAAGACTTATAATAACCAATATGTGAAACAGGGCTAAACGTTGAATTCTGAATTCTGAATCTGAATGAAGAATACGGAATTCTGAATGAAGAACAGAATGAAGAATGAAGAATGGAGAATGGAGAAGGAAGAATGAGTCGATCAGCTAATTTGTATATCAAAGGAAAGATCAAAGTGTTCCTTCACAATAGCTAGCTTTAAGGAGGAAGAAAAGAAAGGAAGAAATGGAGAAAGAAGAGCGTTACGAAGAGAAGCATGAAAAGCCGTTTCATTTTGGATTTATTACCACTACTTTCTTAAAATTGAAGCACAAGCCAAAAGTAAAATCTTAGATTTTCTAGAATCTACAGATTATTCCCTTTCATTTTGCAAAGGAAAAGGAGAGACACGTCCCTCTCGTTTTAAGATGATGAATGAATTTAAACGTGCAGACAGTAGACAGTAGAGAGTAAAAAGCAGAAAGTAGGAATTATACAGCAGACAGCAGCGGTAGACATGAAGTGAAAGTGAAAATGGAGGTGAAGGTAAATGAAAGTGTAAGTATGGAAATTAGAGAAACTAAACCCGGGAAATCAGATACATGTGCAATGTACAATGTACATTTTGCACTGCTTACGGATTAGAATCCAACATTTGTTTTGTGCATGTTCTGTTTTGACAGTTATGTACATACATACAAGTAAGTAAGCGGATTTGAGGCTATTCTTAGACAACTCTTTCTTTCTTTGAGGTTGAGGTTGATATTGATGTTCGGGCTGAGGTTTAGCAGCACATTTTGGTCAACTTTGGAGATTGGAGATTGCAGACTGGAGATTGGAGATAGAAGGATTCATAAGCAGAACTCTTTATTTTATACTCTACTCCTTGTCTCTATGTATATCACCAAATGTGGAATAGACCTAATAATAGTCAAATGCTTTATAAGGAAGAGGAATGAACAAGTTGTGCAAGGAAATTCAATCCAATCCAATCCATTTTGGTCTCCTCAGAATGATTATATTATTTTACCGTAATTTGATGGTTTCTTGCATGCTATGTTTCCATATGAGCCAAAAGCTTAGTCAAACTATACACTATACACTATACTCTATACTCTATATACTCAGCCCAGCCTCAAGTTGCACACCAGACATAAAATACACACTACCAATTAGAGAGAATCGCCCGCAGGTACCTAATCAAACTTGACTCCGACTCTCGGTTCTGGATGTTTGTCTGGAGTCTAGAACCTAGAATCTAGAGTCTAGATTTTCGAGTCTAGAGTTCCGAGTCTAGATTCTAGAGGTTGAAGGTTGAACTGTTCCAGCAGCAAATTCCAGCTTCTACTTTCCAAATTTCGGTCATGGATGGTGCACATTTTCATTCCCATTCCCATTCTCACTCTTACTCTCATTTTCTGATTGTCTGACAGGAGGAGGAGAAAGGGAAAGCCAAACCAAACGATTTGAAATTCTATCCATCACATCAATTTCCTTTGGTTTATTCAAACAACAAGAACAAGAATAAGGAAGCATTGCCCTGTCAAACTCTTCCATGTAGAATTCAGAGTTTAGAATCTACAATCTAGAAACTAGAATATAGAACCTGCAAAATGCATTTTGTTCCATGTGCATCGATTTTTAGCAGCTTGTTCACCTTAAACGTTGTCTGGAGTTTGTATTTGCATTTGTATTACTATTGGTATTTAATACATGAGATTGTTTCTTGTATTTTGAATTTGTATCCTAGACCTTGGAATTTACCCGTTGGCTCTCATACGATATTAAAGAGCAATACACGAACTTTTATGGACATTTAATCGTTAATAGCCAGTTATTGATGTCCATTTTCATGTTGATGTTGATGTTGATGTCGATATTGATAAAGTAGTAGTTTACTTTATGTGTTTGCAGGACTGATCACCTGTGTTTGTGTGTGTGTGTGTTTTTTGGTGTTTTATTATGAGTATGAAAATGAATTTTTTTGTTCTCACTCTTGTTCTTCGTGTTGTATTCATTTCTTCCCTTAGGTCTGAATTTGTATGTGTATTTGTACGTGGATTTGAATTTGTGTTTCGGTTTAGGTTTCCGTGCTTGATTTTTCCTTGCTGTTTTGTATGCAATTTGGTAAAGGAAAACAAAAAGGAATATCAGCATTTAAGAATATCACAAACCAAAAACCAAGTAACCAGTAACCAGTAGGGCATTAGCAACTTTACCCTCCTTGCTATAATTTGCTAAAGGTTTTCAGCCTTTTTTTACGAAACACGGAGGTTTTTCACGTAAAATGGTGAATAGTAAATGGTTAATGGTAAGTGGTACTTGGTTTAGCACGGGTGGCTGGAGGCGCTCAAATAGCTCAGTTCATACAACAGTTCAACAGTCAACATTCAACATGATGGACAATTTACATGGAAATGAGAATGGAAATAGAATGCAACGATTATTACTTTGCATGATACATGCGCCAAGCCAAGGCAAGCCAAGATGAATGACATGTCATGCTATTCCATATTCCATGCTACAAAAACTATGTGCCATGTGGCATGTGTATTGCGTATTATGTATGCTAAAGTCAAAGTCAAAACCAAAGTCAAAGCCAAAGCCAAGCCATCAATACGTATTCTGACGACTCTGACAT
The DNA here is from genome assembly GCA_034698265.1 of Sminthurinus aureus. Lineage (NCBI taxonomy): Eukaryota > Metazoa > Arthropoda > Collembola > Symphypleona > Katiannidae > Sminthurinus > Sminthurinus aureus. The sequence goes on along the minus strand of JAQGBH010004081.1, from coordinate 10,840 downwards.
TCACTTCACCCTCCATGGGCGAGTAAATGTAAATGTAAATACTCTAGACTGTAGACTGTAGATTGTAGACATGGAAATGGCCAGGCTCATATTTTACACGTTACCATGTACAATGTACAATTTATAATGTACACTGTACAAGTAGAAATGACGGTGCAACCCAAGAATTGCAAGAAACGAGGAATGAGGAAAAACGACAAACGCAGGTGTATTGGAATTATAATCAAATTTGAATTCAAATTCAAATTGGAAATTCATAAAGGTCAAAACTCAAATCTCAAAACCTTTAGACAATTTGTATAAGTTCTTTTGCATTACTTTCCCGCTCAATTTTTGTCTCAAGTTTTGATGGACGTTTCGTGGAATTTTCAGTTTTCAGTATGTGAAAATATGAATCTGGGATTCATAGTTGCAAAATGCACAAATCACAAATGTCGATTAGCAAAGTCCGCGTTTGCTGATATTAAGAGTTGAAAACTCAGATACAATACGCAGTTTTGTTCTTATCTCATCACTTTGTCTGTAAACATATTCATCATAATTATTACTGTTCTTTTGTAAGGATGATGATGGTACAATGAGTTGCGTGAAGTGAATAAAGAAAGGTTGAAGCAGCGCTTAAAATGTAATGAACTTTTTATAGAATAACCCAAAATATGGTACATTTTTACACTACATAGATGTGAGGATAATACATTTCATTGTTAAAACCTACAGCTCTACAGCACACTGCACTGTTTACAGTCTGCAGTAATTAAAAGTGGATGAAATTTTCACTGGTCATCCTATTTATTATCTAGATTTATTTGAGTGTGTTTCGAGAGTGGAGTCACTTGCTCTTTTCCCACAGTAGTACTGCGATAGCTCAAGGGCTCACACATTGCACATCGTACATTGTATATGCATGTGTAGTGCGTACACATAAATGCGCATACTATCTCCAATGTTTAGCTCAAAGCAGGACTGGCACACAGGAGTCTTTGGAAAAAAGTCCGTCTATCCGTCTCTTTTTCCCTACTCCAAGTCCAAGCTGCCGAGCAGCCAATGCGGCTTGCTTTCATAGTTTTTTTTCAGCCCATATACTTCTAATTATTCATGCTTGATTCAAAATTAAAACTAAAATGAAAATTTGAATGCGCGTATTCAGTTTATCCTCCTTATCGCCTCTCCTTGGCCTCGGCTTGCTCAACATGATCATGATACACTAAGCAAATGCAGAGAGAGAAAGAGAGAGAAAGAAACGTTTCTACATTCTAGATTCTAGATCCTACTAAGAACCAGGCGAAAAATAATTGCTCATTAGGTAGCAATATTTCTCAAATAGATACAGATGCAAGTTAAATTAAGTACATAGTGATAATATATCATACATCTTTTATCCTCTGGCCTCATAAACGCGTCAATGTTCAACATGTGTTCATGTGTTTTACAATTAAACTAATGTTTGGCTCCGACGCCGCTTTTTCCACAGTCGCCTTCTGCATATCCAATATTACGCATTACGCATTCCCTTTATTCCCTCTATTTCAACACTACACCAAACCAAACTACACCACATCACAGCACATCATGTGTACACTGTAAAGCTTACATTTTTGGCTTAAGGGCCCTCTTTATTCCCTGTTTTAACGCTGAGATTTATTTGTTGGGAGTATAATTTGGATTGGGATTTAGAGAGACCAGAGTACATTGTACAAGTCGGTATTTAAAAATCCTCTCACACCTGCTCCTTTTCTCTCCCTCTCTTTTCTCTGCCTCTTGTTGTTTTTCAAGTGTTTTATCATAGCTCTGTGCGTAAGGCTTGATGATGATCATCATCAGCCTCAGAATCTCAGAATCTCAAAATCTGTATCCCACATGAGAAAAACGTCTAATAATAATTTATCAAATACCAAATACTAAATTGTAGTAAAAAGTAAAACGTAGTATCCAACGTAATTCAAATTCAAGATCATCTTAATCTTTATCTTCCACAATAGCAATAGAATTTGAATTTTATTCTTCTTTTTGCCATTCTCCTGAGGTAGGAGATTTATACAGGGGTTTTCTATAAAAATCCATCCATTATTTGGGTGATTTGGGAATTCACTTGTGTTTTTTGTATCATTGGCAATATATAGAATAAAAGATGATACAAGATGCTCTTACTGTTAGTTTTTATGACCATGATCATAAGCATGCTCATGATCATCTTTTTTAGTTTGAGTGCAGGAGAAACTGAGTTGAAATGTTTCAACGTTTTGTAGATTGTGCACTGTTAACTCCATGCTCTACACTCCATAGTCCATACAGCACATGATTTTAAGTATGAGGTAATGAAAATTTATTTACACATGTACAATTGTGCATGAGTACATTTTGTACTTTTGGTTTTTGGTTTATGATGTAAATAAAAATCATAATCCACTGTAAGAAGAACTAAAGGTCTATTTTAAAATCCAAAGAGATAATGAGAATCAATTAAGGGAGGGATTTTTTCTCTTTGAAAAGTGAGGAGGTGAGAGTTACTAATGGCATGTCTTTTCAGTTTCAGTCAGTTTCAGTTTCTTCATACAATTATTATTATGATGATGATGATGATGGTTCATGGGTAACATTTATAATCCTGAAATAAAAGGATGGATGCATTTGAATGTGTACTATATACTCTATACTCTATAGGCTATACGGTGTGCATTCTGTGGAGATATGGGTAGTTGAAGAATGGAATGAGAACCAGAAATATCTACAATACAAAGAACGAGCCAGAACAATGGATAAAATGTTCGTCTAGATTCTAGATTCTAGATTCTAGAGTTTAGGTTCTACAGTCTAGAGTATAAAGTTTCTTCTATTTATTTTTAGGTGTATAACTTCATATACTCGGTTTACGTGGTTTACATGAGGAATAAAATCCATATGCACGAAGCCCGAATGCCGTTTCAACTATAATAATACAAGAGCGGTGTATATATTAAATATTACGTATCTCTTATCTATATATGTATTAGAGTGTGTGTAATCTAGCACATCAAAAACTTCATTTCAAGTGTGAGTCGTATTTGGATTCCTATTCATTATATGTTCCATGTAAAATTTAGTGTAGAGTGTAGAATGTACACTGTAGAAACTATGCGTATTTCTTGTTTTATTGTTAATTTTCCGAGGTAGATATAACGAAGAAAGGAAAAGAGGTGGATGTCTCAAGTCTCAAGTTACAAAATCGCATGCTGCGTTTACACTACAGACTACACGATAATAGTGAAGAACCTCTCTTCTCAATTTCATATTATATCACCGTACTATTTAAGTGTGCGTATGCATGTCGATTGTAGACTGTAGATTGTAGATTGTAAATACTTCTCTGTTCGCTTCTCTTTACTCGTTTCTCGTCAAACTGTGAATTGGTGAGGATGATGAAGGTTTCGTTTTAACAGATAACAGCGAACAGTGTTCACATGCATGCATAGAGATGCATAAATATTTATAAGGGACTCTTCTTTGTTTGCTCTTATGGCTTCTCAATCTCAGTTTAGTTTCTGTCTCCGATTACATGATTACACTTTTTCTCAGCTCATTGTATGCAGAATGCAGTATGCAGTGTACATTGTACATTGTACAATGTGCACTAAGTATTCACTAGTCACACAATTCTAGATTTTTTCATCCTTTCCCGTCCGGTTAAGTTTAAGCCTGATGGCTAAGAATTTTAGAGCATGGGGATAATGAGTTGGCAAAAACAATGAAAGGGCTTTCCAAAGTCCAAAATTACAAGCAGTATCACAATATCTCATGCTTCAAGTTTTAAACATGTTATGATGCCCAATGCATAGCACAGAATGCAGAATGCAGAATACAGAATAAAATGTCAGTGTCAATGTTCAACGTAATCTAATGTAATTCAATCTCCTTTTTACACATGATGATGTACATCGGTGGATTTGGGCTTTTCGTTTCTTGCACTAATATTTTACTCAGTTTTGTAACGCAACTCGTGGTTCATAATAAATAAAATAAACTGCTGTTCAAGCTTTTGGTACCGAGCATTGAGAATTGACATTGCTTTGACATTGGCTAAATTGTTTTTCAAAAAAATTCAAAAACTCAAAATTTTTACAAGCTTTTTAAGTACAGTCCATGGGCAAGTGGAAAAGCTGGTTCTTCTCTGTTACATAAATAATATACATGAGCCGCCAATGTCCAGATTTTATATTATAGATTTGAGATTTCAATTCAACGTCATTTCAATCACAGGAAAGAAATGAAATGGGAATGGAACTGAAACTGGAATGAAATAGATGAGAATAACTCCAACTCCAACGCTATTCCATTCCATTCCAGGCGATTCCATCGATATCAACTTTCTCTCTCCACTTTATACGACTCTAACTCACGGTAAGTGGAATACTTTGGAGCGGAATTTGATTTTATGTTTCGGTTTCTCAGATTGAGTTTTGGATTTATGATGCTCATTTGAAAAGAGGTGCGAGCAGATTTTCACTCAGGAGAACCATATGCACTTTCTCTGGTCTGTTCTGTGGATCGGATTGGATCGGATTGGATTGAGAAGGATTTCCATCGTTTGTTCAAGCCAGGTAGTGCTGAAAGTCGTAATCTAATATGTACACTGCAAATCTCGAAACATTAAAATCCGACCGTATGGAAAACATTACACAAACATTAGTTAATGTTTCCGTGTTGCGTTTTTAGATGTTTTCCGTAATGTTTTTTGTAGTCTTTAAGTGTTTTTTGTAGTCTTTTAATGTTTTTTGTAGTCAAAAATTTTGTCCAAACATTATGGGAAACATTGGAAACTAATGTTTGCATTCTTAATGTTTGCAAAGATCGGCTAATGTTTGAATTCGTGCTTTGGGTCTTGCAGTGTAGCGAGGCTGCTAGGTTTCCAGGCTTTCTGTATGTATCTGTGTAGTTGTAAATGGGAAGAAATCCAGGCAGTCTACCTCAAGCCTCATGAAAGTAAATTTAGCAACACACTGTTTGGCTCCTTCTCAAATCTCAAATACCAAATACGTAAAATATAATAGATGACGCACAACAAAGCATTTTTTTTGTTCTTCAAACCTCAAAAAGCATTACTCTCGTGGCTCATAGATATTATAGATTATAGAAACGTCATACTTCATATTCCATACGTCAGATATGTGGATAATAAAAAACAAGTAATGCATAATTAATAGAACAGAGAAAGAGAAAATAAATAATGGTAACACCAGCTAAAAAAAGTAGTTTTTCCTCTTTCATTCCATTTTCATGCAAAAAATTGCAACTAGTTCATCCTCAATACAAAATACAAAAGAAAAAAGATAAAGGGTGATGCAAAATGCAAAATACTCTTACATAAAAACTCATTCACATATTATTATTACTGTATTGCATTCTGTAGCACATTCAAACAAATGTACAAATGTACAAGAGTCAGCTTTCATTTAATTTAATATGTAATGTTACATTTGTAAATTCATGCATAAATATTCTTCCATGTCAACTGTCAACTACTTTTTATCTTTATATCTTTACATCTGCAATCTTCCTGCTGCAAAAACCTTTTTATGGACTCAAAACTCAACTCAAAAATAGATAATATTTAAATCAAACTGCGAAGCCAAACTGCCGATTGCATTACTGAAGGCCTACTGAAGGCCAGGTTGCAGGTTGCAGATTGTAGAATTTGTAGATATGCATTATTTACCTATTATTATGCCGAAAGTTAGACTAGAAACTGGGTGAACAATGAACAAGATGCAGGATGCAGTTTAGAAACCAGAGTTTAATTGACATTTGACATTTCATCTGTGATGTTTGAAAGCTCACATACGTCATGTGCGATATATTCTGTACGTTTTATCCAGTATAGAGTATGGAGTGTGGGTAAATGGGTAAAAATTAAACATCAAATCAAAAAGCCACAACGTCAAATGTCAAATGTCAAATGGAAGGTTTCCTAGAAATGAGCAGGAAAATTTTTATGAATTGAATTCCGTTGAATATTGAATATTAAATATGACATTTGGCCTTTAAAGTCTGAATGATTGAAAATTGAAAATTCAAAGGCATTACTTTTTCTCTGTAAATTCATAATGACTTTGAAACTAATGTACAATGTACAAGGTTCCACATTTTATATTTACTTTTTCACATCATTGATAATTCTTATCCCTGGAGTTTTAATCCTTTCCAGAATCCAGAGCTCAAAAAGGTAGTGAGTACGTGTAAAACTGTAGACTACGTGATTGACAGAAGGGACAAATTCCTACAGGTACATGAAAAAGAGAGGGAGAGAAGCAATTACCCATTGCTCAATGAATTAAAAGTATTTTAAGGGGTTCATTTGTACTGTAATTTGTAGTATTTTGTTTTGCTTTGCTTTGTTTTGATTGCTCAGTTTTGAATTGTGACTGTTTTGAGTCAAAGTTGAGGACACATCATATTTACACATTTTTAATTTTCACGTCAGACGGATTGGAAGCAGAAACTGGAAGTTGAAGACTACAGAATAGTTGTTTGAAATTGCATTTACATCAGTGAAATATGAGTCAAATCCGTATCCGTATTTGAAATGGAATTGAGGGGTTTTCAACCCGTTTGTGCTTCTGCTATTGGTTTTGGAATTTTAGTGATAGGAATTTGTGTAACTTTGCTAGTTTCAGCACTCGCTGCACCTAGACAACATCAAATTCAGAATCAACGTCAAGTTATCTCTACCGTTTTACATGAACCAGAACCAGAACTGAAACCGGAAAGGAAGGAATTTGACTCGGACATGTCACTCGGATATGAAACTGTGAAACATGCACAAAATTCAACAGGTAAATTTCAAACCTGTACAAAATCTAGATATACACGTCGGATCCATTTTTTTTTAGATGTACACAGTTTCATTGACATTAAACTTAATGAACTAAACGAATTTTTACCACTATTTTAAAATTTTAAAATTTAAAATTTTCTAGACATAAGTCTAGAAAAAACGAAATTAGGAAATAAAAACACAGTTTTCAAGGTTGAGGAGTAGAAGACGGCGAGTTGCAACAGCCCGTGCGGACAGAGTCTGGGATTATGGTGTCATCCCCTACTTCATTGATGGGAATTTTACAGGCTCTCATAAAACCCTATTTAAACAGGTATTTACAAAGTACAAGTTTTCTCAAATTATGAATGTGTATAATAAATCATGTACAATTCGGAATTTTAAATACATATAACACTGATATTTTGTACATTGTACATTTTAAAGGCGATGAGACACTGGGAAAATTCCATCTGTTTAAAATTTATCGAGAAAACAGATATGAGCATCCAAATTACATTGTTTTCACTGTCAAAGCCTGTGGATGCTGCAGTTTTGTGGGGAAATGTGGAACCGGGGCTCAAGTAATAAATCAATAATAATAAAAATACTTTTATCATTCATTTTTTCATTTAAACATGTTCAAAACAAATACAAGATGCTAATCTCAACTATACATGTGTGATGAATCTACATTCTACATGTTTTAAATTTGTCTAGGCGATTTCCATTGGGAAAAATTGTGACAAATTTGGAATCGTCGTTCATGAGCTCGGACACGCGATCGGTCTTTGGCATGAGCACACGAGGTATTTAGAATTTAGATTCATCTACTGTTAATAATCAACACAAACTTTATTATTTACTTTTGCGTCTTGTCTTTTTTGCCTCTTTTTTGTGTTCAAAGTTCAAAATGAAATGAAAAGCCGTTTCACAAATTAATCTTGAACATTTTCTCCAAATTTCAATAAACCATTTTTTACAACAATTTACAGACCAGATCGAGATGAGCACATAATGATTCTCAAAGAGAATATCATGACCGGTCAAGAATACAATTTCAACAAGTTGACATCAGATGAAGTGAACAGTTTGGGCGTCTCATACGATTTCAACTCTATCATGTAAATCATTAATCAGTAATCAGCTTTCAACATTCCAAATCCAAAGGCATAATATTTTTGCTATTTCATGTAAAATGCAAATACATGAAAAGAAATTTCAACTAAAATAATTTTTGCTTCTGCTTGAAAATTACAGGCATTATGCAAAAAATACGTTCTCTCGGGTAAATTCTACATTTTAGATTTTATACAGCGATTTTTGTTTGTTATTAAAAATGCTCAGTGGTTTCATAATATATAAATCAAAAATCAAATCACTGTCCAAATTGTTACAGAATCCATTTTTAGACACGATCCTTCCTCGACCAGACCATCCGGAATTCGGACAACACAAGGCGCTAGAAATTGGACAGAGATTAAAACTCAGCGTTGGAGATATTACACAAGTGAACAAACTGTACAAATGCAGTCGTAAGTTTTTTCTTTATTTTGTGCAATTTTTGCAGTTTTTTTCTCTCTCTGTCATTTGAGATTTGAGCTATTGATAACTGGTAAATTTTAAATGTAGACTTTTGACTTCAAATTCAAATTTTCAGCCTGTGGTCGCACATTTCACGAGACATCGGATAATTTGACTTCTCAATTCTATAGAAAATCAAGTGAAAAGTCGCTGGCCATTCATTCGGATTCGGATTCGGGTTCTGGAGAAAGATGTGAATGGAGAATCGTCGCATCACGTGGTGAGAAAATCCGTCTGAATATTAAAGATCTGGACATTCCAAAATCGGCAGATTGTACAAAAAACTACCTGGAAATTAGAGATGGCTATTGGCAGAAATCTCCTTTGTTGGGCAGATTTTGTGGCTCCCTCTCTGAGAACCTTCCCTCTTCCACTTTAACATCCACTGGAGCTCGAATGCTCCTCACCTTCATCACCATGGAAACGCCGTCAGTTTACCGAGGTTTTGATGCAAATTATGAAACTCTGTGTGGAGGTGAACTCACAGCCGAGAATGGTCACTTGGAATCTCCAAATTTCCCGGAAGAATATTGTCCAATGAAAAACTGTCGCTGGAAAATCACAGTTCCAGAAACGTACAAAGTTTCTCTCTCCTTCAACTTTTTTGATGTGGAAACCCGTGAAAATTGTATTTATGACTTTTTGGAGATTCGAGACGGTCCAGATGAAAATTCAAATCTTGTTGGTAAATTTTGTGGCAGTAGTTTACCAACACCAATTTTATCTAGTGGATCTCACTTGTGGATTCGATTCGCTTCGGATGATTCTGTGAATCGTGGGGGATTTAGTGCGAGTTTTACAAAGGAGATTGACGAGTGTGCAACTGGACTTCATAATTGTCAACATCACTGTAGAAACACGATCGGTATGTTTGCAAATTATGAAATGGTTTTTGAATTTCCTAAGGTTTTCCATTCCCTTGTTCATAGATGACTTTAAATGTTTTTTTTAATTTTTGAAGGTTCCTTCATCTGCACTTGTAACTACGGATACGAGTTGAGTCTAAATGGAAGAGAGTGTAAGGATGCGTGTGGTGGTCGAATTGAAGCATCAGATTTAATTGGAACTCTGACAAGTCCACAATATCCGGATCCGTATCCAAGCAACAAACACTGTGTATGAAATTCAATTCAAATCTAATAATAAACTTAAAAATCTGTCATTTCCTTCACCAGATTTGCCAAGTCAAGTTAATGTAAGTTTTATTCTTAGGCGTGGGAAATCTTTGGACCTCCAAGCTCAAGAATTACGTTGAATTTCACACATTTTGACATTGAAGGAACTGATGTGAGTTTTTATCATTAATTACGTTCCTTTTTTCAATGTGTTCCATCAATTGTGCAAGTTTCATGAAAATCGTTGATAATTCTTGAAGATTCTTGAAAATCCTTGATAAAACTCTCATTTTTTCCCAACAGCAAGAATGCGACTACGACAGTGTTGAAATTCTAAGCGGTTCATCCATTTCACCTGACGATGAAGTAAATCACGGTCACTTTTGTGGCTCCGAGTCACCAGCTTTGATAACGTCTGAAGGGAACTCAATTCGTATAATTTTTAATTCAGATGGTTCGATGCAAAAAACTGGATTCGTCCTCACATTTTTCACTGGTAAGAGCAACCAAGACTTAAAACGATTCTAAATTTTTCTTGAACATTTCAAAACTTGATAATTTGCTATTGAAAATGTTTTGTATTTTTTAATTACATTGAATTGTCTTGTTTTTTGTTCTTTGGTAAAGATGAGGACGAGTGCCAAAAACTTAACGGCGGTTGTGCCCACACCTGTACAAACACAGTGGGCTCTTTCACCTGCTCCTGTCTCAATGGCTATAGCCTCGCGGAAAATGGGCGGGATTGTTTAGAAACAACTTGTAAATTTGAGCTGGAAGCGCCACCTAACGGTGAAATTGAGAGTCGAAACTATCCAGAGAATTATCCAAGCAATGAGGAGTGTCTCTGGATTATTCGGACGAGAGAAGGTCATCGGGTACAACTCTTCTTTGAGGAATTTGACGTGGAGGCACCAGAGTCTCTAGAGTGTAACTTTGACGTTCTCATGGTAACCAAACCAAACCACAGCCATAGGAACTAGAAACTGCCTAATTATCTAATGTAGTGCAACCTAGGAGGAAATTTTGAACTAAAATTTAATTTGAACTTTAGCGCATTTTTTAAAAAATTATTTATTACGCAGGCGTATGACGGTCATTCATCTGAATTCGCCCTTTTGGGGAAATTTTGTGGATTTGAAATCCCAGAGCCAGTGATCAGCTCCGCCACTTCTCTCACCCTCCTTTTTAAATCAGACAGCTCAATTCAACAAGGAGGATTCCTCGCGCGGTATATTACAGGTAAAACCGCCAAATTTCAAAATTTTGAATTTATAATGAAAGAGGGGGGTAACAGTAAGTATTACATTTCCCCCGGCCTCGTAGAGCAAAATGACCATCACCATTAAATTCTCCA
>JAQGBH010004080.1:0-17891 GCA_034698265.1 Sminthurinus aureus | reverse complement strand
ATACATATTGTGATAGAAAATATTGAATTTATGATGGCATTATTGGCAATAATTGAAAGATTTCTTTTACTCCTTGGATTCGAGATTTGAGTGACTGTGTAACTAAAAAGAAGCATAGTAATAACAATAATAATGAATCGTTACACTTAGAAAATCACATGTTATTATACATTGGAAACATATTATGTGCTTTATGATTGATTAAGAATCAACTACCGTTTTTTCTCTCTGTGTCACTTTGCTGGTGCTGATGTTGTGTTGTTGGTATAGGTTGTCGACTATTTTTTTAGCGATTCTTTTGAATTGACTGCAAATAATGAGGATGATAATAATAATAATATGAGTACTTATTTGGTCGTATTGCCTTTACTGGTGTGTGGTGTGTTGTTGATATGATTCATGATAACTGTTTATTAATTTATTAGTGGGTAATGATATGTAATATTTTCAACGGATCCTTCCAAATACAAAAGTATTGAGGATTGAGGTAACTGAACATTTGCAGTTTGGAGTTGTTACAATATGACACGAGACATGTGGGGAAAAGTTAACATTATTCTTGACGATTGACAATTGACAAGAGTGCAATATTATTATTAATTATTGTTTGAAGAAATCATCAGTGCTACTGTGTGTAGTGTGTAGTGTGTAAATATCTATTATCTGTCTACATTCTACATACATGTATGCACCTGCCTCAGGTGAAAGCTCTTTTATTTTACTAGTACAAGTACAGTATTTATAGGGATAGATAATAGATATGGAATGTGGAATGTAGAATGTGGACAATATGAGGTGAGGTTAGGGATTTGAGAAACAACGTGCTGATTAATAATAATGATTCCAATTTGATTGTGAGTTTTGTACAACCAACTTTCATTAGTTCAGTACATTATGAATTATGAATCATGATGGTGACATACATACGAAAGCTCTGCTTCTCTTGACTGCTAACCGTCTTTGTCTTTTAATTTTCTTACTAATTTTAATTTGTATATGGCGAGTGGCGAGGTAAATGTATTCGAGTCTTGAGTATTGAGTGAGTGATGATTCATGATTCATTTTTACATCTTTAAAAGCTCATCGGTGATCGCACACAAAACACAAATTGAAAATAATTGAGAGATATTTTTTTGAATTTTGAAATCACGACTCCTTTCTGTTTCTGTCTCAAGTCTGAATGTCGCCAAATCACAGATCACAGATCACAGTGTAAATGTTCAAGTTTCATGTATTCGCGTATCGATTATCGATTATCGATAAAAAATAGAACAGAAATGTACAATCAATGACTTACAGCTTACAGGTACAAATTACAAGTATGTGAATCATAAACGTACATGTAAGAAAGAATGGATCAGATGAAATCAGAAATCAGACATCTTAATATAATTTGTTGACAAATAGCAAATAGTATGTGATGAGAATTTTTTTAGTGATGTGAAAACTATCTTGCTATCCATTTCTTCCTCTGTTATTCACCTGTGTGGTGTATGGTCAACAAATTAAATGTACATAAAGATCTTTTCACATTTCAATGTAGATTCTAGATTCTTTATCTACACGTCGATCATTTTGTTACTTGTCCTGTGTCTTGTGTCTGTGGGCCTAATTCATAATTAATAATTGATAATGGACGTCAGAGGAGAAAACGAGAAATGTGTACAATATGCAGCATACGTAGCCATTGTTAAATACTAAATGCAAAATACAAAGTGTACAATGTACAAGCAAAAAATAATAACAAATAATATTGATAGCTGTGTAAATGATAAATGGTAAATGACATGATATGTAAATAATATATTTACCCATACATTTCATCTTCTTCTTCTTCTTCGTCTTCCTCGCTCATGCTAGTTATTTATAGCCTGTTGTTTTTCCTATCTATTATCTATCGACAGGAGGATAGGCCTTCAATTACTGACGGTTCGTTTCTTGTTCACAGTGATGTATTCAAAGCTCAAAACTCTAAAATCCGAAAATGATTCCGTCATATTTTTTAAACCAGTACTGCACTCTGCACTTGTTCCACTGGATTCTAGATTCTATTATTCTATATTATTCTATACTTTCTGGTGATTAGGGATTACATAATCTATGACTATGGACAGTGTAAATAATTTGCAGTTTTTTACATGATTTCATGATGATTAACAGGAGGAAAACCATCTTTATTTTTTTTAGTGCACACTGTACAAGAGACACGAGCATCGTCTAGTCCATGTGCTTTGTACCTTGTACTAGTAAATGTAGGGTAAAAATAATGTGCTTTGAGTTTTGAGCTGTGAGTGCACAAGGTTACATTTGATTCTTAAGGAGGTAAGATGATGATAATGAAGACAAAGTTAGTGTGACGTTCTTTCCATTACAGTACACACACATCTCATTATAATTATTATGCATCTGCATGCATTATGACGTCTTGAATCTTCAAAATGAAAATGAACAGCAAAAAAAACTACAGGGGAAAAATAATGTCTCGGTTTGAGTTTTGAGCTTTGAGTTTTGAGTCATGTCTATTTTCTATTAGTGTAAAAGTAAAACTAAAGGACAGCATGCTGCATTTTGTATTATGTATTACGAAACTGCGTTACAATTTGACTTTCGACTTTAGTATGTATTACATATTATGTATTTTATGTTTTTGTTATTATTATTATTATTGTTATGCATGTATTTAGAACATTGTCATTAAAAAACAGTCATAAAAGCATCCGCACCAAGTTCTAAGTTGAATTTACAATTATGTTAATAAATGTTTAAAAGAATAGGAGTAGAGAGTATTATCTAAATTTTAAATGTTTTGCATGGACAGTAGAGTGTGAAATAAAGAAAGTACCGTACAACTTACAATACTCGCCCCATCGTGTGTACTGTATATACCCAAAATAAACATAGGCATACAAATTCCTGGAGTAACTTACGATTTACGACTTATACAATTCTTCAAGTCAAGTATGGGGATTTTATTTAAAATTGCATAATAATTAATAATTAATGTATGGAGAAGATATAAGAGATGTGGCATCATTAGAGTCATTTAAAATCTTGTGTTGAATCGAATATCACATGCAACATCCACCTTATTATTTGTTATTGTTCTTGGGCATTACAAGGTTTTGCTCAGGTATTTATTTTCCTTATCATTTTTTTGGATACTTTGAACCTCGACGTAAGAATCATGTCTAAAAACAGTGCTAAATTTACGTTTAGGCTTTATCTCGGGAGATAAAAGATGAAATGTGTGTAATTGTTTTTGTCTCTTATTTTTTATTTCTTACCTCAGTAATAATAACTACACTGCACTATTCACTGTTTACATTTTACATGCTACATGTATTTTGGTCATTATGTAATCTGTTGACTGTTGATTACTCTGTGTGTGATCCTGATCCTGGAAGTTGGATTATTATTTTGTGGGTGGAGATCACTTTAGAATTCTGTTTCTTATCGCTGTAACTTACAATAGAAAAAACACAAGCGACAATGGGCATTTATCATTATGCAAGTTCTGATGTAACAGTCTGTTTCAATTTTCAATCCAAATAGAAGCTACTGTGAACTGTTGATATGATATTCTGTCTTCTCGGATCTCAGAGCAGTCAGCTTTTGATATCATATATATATGCTGCTTTTACATAATTTTATGTATTATGCAGCAAACATTTTGAATTTAGAATGACGCCATTGTGATGTTTTGTTTTAATTGTAGCTGGTTGTTTTAGACAATTTCACTAGGATATTTCATATTTATTCCTTTGCTGTCTTGTTTCTTGTTGAATGTTGAATATATTATACAAGATACATAGAAGCCATCTGCTTATTTTTAAAGATTATTGTACATGCTAAAACGATATGGTGATACCTGTAATCTGCAATGTGTCAGAACTCAGTGCAGTACAAGTAGTTTCAAGCCATAAAACGCATCTTTTTAAATAGTAAAAGCTAAAGAATAAGAAGAATGAATACTGAATAAACGGCGAAAAATACGTTACTAAGAACTGAGACAGTGGACAGTGGATTGGATAAGCACATGAAGATTGTTGCTCGTTGTATGTATTCGAAAAATTGTGTAATCATAAGGCATGTTGTTTGCTGTATGCTGCATTCAATTGATATTCATGATTCCGTGACTTGTCTTTGGGATTTTCTATTCAAAATTCAATCTGGTGTTTACTGAATTTCAAGATTCAAAAAGCTATCCATTAATTAGTAGCAGTAGTAGTGACAGGAATATGAATAACCATGCAATTTTTTCAACTCTTGTTGTAGACTAGTGACAAAACGCGTGAACAGCATACGAATATCCCTGTCTGTACAATGTACAATGTACAACGTGAATGCAATCGCTGCTACTGATACTGTCTACTTTGTAGTGTCGAGAGTCGAGACTTGAGTATACAAACTTGTTGCAGGCATGATATATTATTTTGCAGTAGGAGCAAGTTCCAGTGTAGAATGTAGAATGGTGTGAAAAGAGGACATTATGAGACATGCGTTTTCATAGTGTATATGAAAACTCGTAAATCATCAACTTGTAGAGTGTTGTCAGGATGAGAAAGGGAAACGAAGAAACTGATACGTCTGGTCTGTTTTCGCATCAAGAATATGAATGAGTAGTAAAGATTCGACTTGAAAGTTTTGGTCTGAGCCAGTGTAAGGTGCAAAATGTAGTACAATAAAAGGGATTGATAAACACAGAATTTTTAGGTTTCCAATGCCAATGTCAAAGTCATCTCATGGAAAAAGTTTAATCTTGATTCTTGGTTCTTGATATTTGAAGCAATGCATGTAGAGTTTATAGTGATATACATTATTTACATTTCCATGCAAAATGTACAATAGCAGAGGTTACTGAACGGCAAAGAATTTGTAGTGGATAAAATTACTCGTAGAGTTTGTTGTTGAGAAAAAAGATAGAATTACATGAAATCTGAATCCTATCCTGATGACAGCTTATTTTTTGTCTTGGTCATTTTGATAAGAACATTAAAAATATTCTGTGAGCCTATTGTAGAAAATTTAGGAAAAGTGGACAAAGTTTAAAATTTAAATGAATGATTAAATAATTATTTAGTTGATTAAAACCATGGTTTTTTATTTTTTTAAATTTTACAGATGTGGACACTCCGCAGCCGGATGAAAAATCCCTAATTACCTATAT
The DNA here is from genome assembly GCA_034698265.1 of Sminthurinus aureus. Taxonomy (NCBI): domain Eukaryota; kingdom Metazoa; phylum Arthropoda; class Collembola; order Symphypleona; family Katiannidae; genus Sminthurinus; species Sminthurinus aureus. Next base: position 12,724 of record JAQGBH010004080.1, on the reverse strand, counting down.
TTCTTCCTTATATGACGCCTTCCCTGAACCTCCTCGTCTTCATCCTCTTTACGATACAAATTCTCAAAAGAAATGGGAAGAGTACAGAGAAGTCGCATCAAATTTGTACACCTGGACAAGACAACACATTGCCATAATGCAGGATCGTCATTTCTCATCTTCGTTGATCGAGATGAGAAAGTTGGCTACAGAAATGAATCGATTCCGAGTAGAGGAACTGCCATCACGTGCTCATGAAAAACAGAGACTTGCCTACATCTTCAAAGAAGTCGAGGTATGACATAATAAAAATAATGGAGAATTTTGTACAATGTACTCTTGTTGAAAAAGATCCTAATCTGATTTAAAAAACATATTATAATTTTTCTGTACGTTTTTTTTTGTGCTATTCTATTTCAGAAACATTTTCATGATGGTGAACTTGACCGAGAACTACATATAGATAACATTGAGAGGAGTTGGCAGACTCTTCAGTTGTCTCATCAGGAAAAAGATCAAGCAATCCATGAGGAAATTAAGAAATTAGAAAAATTACAACGAATTGCTGAAAAGCTCCAAAGGGAAGTACGTCAAGTTGAGACGAGATTAGACGAAGTAGAACAACGAATTGAAGAAGAAGCCCGTCGAATTGTAAGTATTTTCAATTATTAATAATTATTAATTATCTTATTGTTTTGTTGTATTTTGTATAGATGTGAATATTATTTGACGAGTTAACTTTGACCACATTATTTTTACTCATTATAATCGTAGGATCGGCTTCATCCACTAGATGCCAAACACAATTGCGATCAGCTGGAGAGAGATATGCAATTGACCGAAGATACGATCAAATCCATGTTCACGGATGCTCAAAGCCTTAGAGATGCCCGTTATCATCAAGCAACAGATTTGCACAAAATGGTTCAACAACTTCATCAAAGGTGGATTAATGTAAGAACTTTACTCCACAACCGACTGCTCTCCAAATTGGCTTCAATTTCTTTCCCAATCGAAGAAAAGACAGTGACCAGAATGTCAAAAACCGTGCAAGAAACTCGATTAGTAGAAACCAATCAACATTTCCGATTTGTCCAAGAAGTCTCTGATTGGATTAGGAATAAACAGGTTAGTTCAATTTTATACAACTAATACAACCAAATTATTATGCAATTAATTAACTATATTTTTAAATAATAAAAATCAATATGAAATTCCCATGTTTGTTTTTCTGTTTGAATGTGTAGAAACAATTACAAGATTCAGACTATGGTAGTGATTTACCTTCTGTCCAAGCTGAATTAGAGAAGCAGCTCAAGGAACATAAAAGTATTGAAAAGTTCCAATCCAGTATTGACAAGTGTTCTTCTGCTAAAGTAAGTTTGACGTTTCTTTTTTCCCTCTATTTCTTTTTATAAATTTGACTTGATGATGAATTCACTGACAAAGATTGATTACTTGACATTGAATACAATTTGGAATTTGGCATGTATAATAATAAATAATAATAATAAACCATATGATTTTGTTTTTTAAAATGACAGAGCACCTTCCACGGAGAGGAATTACAGCTATACATTAATTACTTGAACGGAGTCCAGAAGACATATGGAGATTTACAAATGTCTTCCAAAAAGAGACAGTCCGACCTTGAAACTCTTATGGATTTCGTCCAAAGTGCAACTAACGAGCTTATTTGGTTAAGTGAGAAGGAAGAACGGGAAATTACTAGAGACTGGAGTTCTAAAAATTTGAATTTAGTCGAAGTAGAGCAATATTATGAGGTATGCAGAATGCAGAATAAATCTATTTTTATGAATGTACCAATTCAAATTTCCTTCTCTAAACTGTAAACTATCTTTGATATTTGATAGCGTGTTAACTTTCTCTTAGTATTTTACTGTCAACTTTACTCTTGTACTTTTACTATTTACATTTTGCATGTAGTTTCGGGCTAACTCTCTTAAATAATCTATTTCATTCTATATTCTAAATTCTAAACATTTCTTCATCTATGAAATCTATGAACTATAAATAATATTGACGCTTTTGTCCATTGATGTGTTTCACATGTATTAGCACTGTTTTGGTGGCGGTGGTGAGGCAAGTATTATCAACAATGTTAACGTTACTTTAATTACAAACTTGAAAGTTTTTGGCTAGTTTTTTGCTACCTTTTAGAATCTAGAATTTCACCTTCTCAAATGCTACTCATTTACTTTCTCATTTAATTCCTTCTTTGAAAGCTATGATTAACTTTAATTTATAATTTAAATACACATTAAATCAGTAGTTGAGCCTTGTTTTTTATTCACATGTGAATTGTTTTCAGTTTTCAAAAAGCGATACCAAGTAGTTGATGCGCGCATTAACAATTAACAGTAAATCATGAACTATAAACTAATAAAAAGTTTTGTTTGTTTTTTGAAAAGGCTCTTATGAGTGAGTTAGAAAAGCGTGAAATTCAATTCAATGCGGTTCAAGATAGAGGAGAATCTTTGGTTCTTCAACATCACCCAGCAAGCAAATGCATTGAAACTTACATGTCCGCCATGCAGACTCAATGGTCCTGGCTTCTTCAGTTGACCCTTTGTCTTGAAACTCATCTCAAATATGTGGCCACTTACCAACAGTATTTTACAGACATTCGTGAATGTGAACAACAAATTGCCAGGTAATAATAATATGAAATAATAATAAAACATGAATCGTTATGTTTGAGGAAATCTTTATGCATAATGGAATTTTAAACATTTATTCCCTAATGTTATATTTGTTTTTGTTTGGAATTTTAGGAAAGAAGAATTATTAAATTCCACATTTAGTAAATCAGACTTTACTCTTGACGAGGGAGAAGTATTATTAAAAGACATGCAAGACATGAGAGATGAATTAACCAAAGTGAGTGTAATAATTTTTACCTGTTCTAAGTTCTAACAAATTAAAAATCAGCCTGTTGACATTTTTCATGGATTACTAAAATTTCTTGGGTTTTTTACATTGTAGTATGGAGATTTTGTTCAAGGTTTGACAAACCAAAGCCGTGAGATTATTCCATTGAAACAACGCAAAACAAATGTTACTCGACCTATTAGTGTCACTGCCATATGTAACTACAAACAAAATAATGTAAGTGGCACATTTTTTTATGGAGGGTTTTTTCTTTACACATGATGAATGATACATAATCTATGTAAATCTTGTAATTAATTTTGGAAAATATTAAAAATGGAAAGTAAAATATAAAATAATATAAATGCATGTTTTTTGTATGTCACTTTTAATTTTAGCAACAAATGGTTATTAGTAAAGATGAAAGATGTACTTTACACGATAATAGTCAACGAGTGAGATGGAGAGTTACAAATTCTTCCGGTTTAGAAGGGATGGTTCCAGGGGTTTGCTTCCTCATTCCTCCTCCAGACAAAGAGGCTTTGGATGCTGTAGAGAGAATTCGCAGACAGTACGACAGAACTGTCACTCTCTGGCAAAAGAAGCAATTGAAAATGCGTCAAAATATGATTTTTGCCACCATCAAAGTGGTTAGAAGTTGGGATTTGAGTCAATTCTTAGCTATGGGTGCTGAACAAAGAAATGCCATTAGACGTGCTCTTAATGAAGATGCCGAGAAATTAATTCAAGAAGGAGACCCTGGTGATCGTGCCTTGGTAATTCTTTGCCTTTTATTTCTCTTATTCCATGATGAATGTTGAATATTGTATTAGGGTATATTTACCGAAATTTAACTTGGAACCATTTATAAATATTCATTGTTTTTTTTTGTAGGTGCGTCTTCGTCGGGAAATCGATGAAGTCAATCGACTTTTTGATAGCTTTGAAAAACAAGCTTCAGATGCTGAAAGTAAGAATAATAATTTTAATCCCATGATTTGTTCTTTAAAATTTTACACCATTTAATGTAGTTTATGAGCTTGATTTAAAAAAATGATTTTCCCTCTTTCACTTCCAGAATCAAAGAATACCAGTAAAGTATTTTTGGATCAAGTTCAATCACTTCATTCCGAGTTGGAAGATGCTGAGAATATTTTAACTAGCCGTGTCAATGCGCCAGTACCCCGAGATGTAGAAACGATGGAGAGAATGGTTTTGGAGCATAAGGAATTTGAAATGAGAATACAAACTTATGAGTCCAGAATCCAAAATGTTCAAAGAACTTATTCCAGTATCCCACAAAAGACATCTGCACTTCAATCCAAAATGGAAAAGTTGGTAGAGAAATGGGAGAGGATTTGGTCAGTTTCTCATCTTTATGTAGAACGTCTCAAGTGTGTGGAAATTGTCCTTACTTCTTTGGAAGAGACCAGCACCTTTGTTTCTCAATACGAAATGAAATTAACTTCCTATGATAATGTCTCCAGTGATGATGAGGGTATTAAGAGAGTTTCAGAAGATTTATTCAATCTACAAAATTCAGTGCAACAACAACAACATACTGTCGATGAATTGATTGAACAGACTAGAAATGTTCGAAGAATTGTTGACAAATCCAGAGGAACTCAAAAGAGACATCCAGATGTTGATCGATTAGAAGAAGAAGTCAATCGAACAACTTCCAGATGGTCAAATGTTTGTACTCAAGTTGTAGAGAGGTAAATATTCTGAATGATGACGTTTTTACTTTTTACGTTCTTGTTGTTGTAACCAAAAAAACCTATGTTTATTATTTATGTTTAAAGGGGTTTTAAAACAAGGGTTTTCTTTCATTTTCTAGATTACGGCATGTAGAGACAACGAGTGAATTTGCAACCAAGTACAACAGCTCTTACCAAACAGAAATGAATTGGTTAGACAGTGTTGATACTAGAACCAAAAGCCTGCCCTTGGTTGAAGGGGGTGGTGCCAAGCGTAAATTACATCCTCATATGGTAATCATTAATCATGCATATCAATGTTTCTCATTCTTTTCCGATTTATTCTCTTTTTATTGTTTCTATCAGAGTGGTTAATATTATTTTGTTTACTCATTTTACAGACACTGTACAACAGTGTTATTGAGGAGAAAATTACGATTGAGCAAGTCAACACGATGGGTGCTCGACTCGCCAAAGAAGCCAAGGTATGTCTAATGATTTTTCTATACTTTCTTGTCAACTTTACTTCTGGGGATTTTTTATTTCTGAAATTGGGTGAAAATTCTAAAGTGTCTTATGTTTTTCTATGTAACGTATGTAATTTAGTTTATGTTCGTGTGAATGTAGGAGTGTATGCGTGTGTGCGTTGTTATACGATTAGTTGTATGTTAAATTTGTATCAATGTATTAAGTTAAGGATAAACTATATAGGTTAAAACAACAGTATTTATTGTATTAGGACAAAAATGTATTATAAGTTTAAGCATAAGATTAGTTAAGGAATAGAAAATGGAATATAATAGAATATCATGAAATTGCATCCCTTCAACTTTTACTTCATGTGTAAAAAAAATTGATAGAAATCAAAAATCAAACATATTATGCAACACAGCAAGAGAAAAAGTATACACAATATGTAGGATTTCCCCTGCAACGGATAAAACTACAATGGTAAGAGTAATAATTTTTTTTCCAGTCCTAAAAATCCAAAACAAACAAAACAAAACTTGGACTAAATCCAAATAAATAACCTAATAAAAAAAACAAACCTAATACCTAATCAACTCCTTGAAATAACAGGAATTAATAGTAAAATAATTTTAATTACTCCTTTCCTAATCCTTTCTCTAAAAAAATAAAAAACCAAACTTTCACTTTGCACAAGTACTTACTTTTAATACAAACTCAACAGACTGAGAGGCACTAATTTGAGGGTGAAGGATAATTTGAATTATTATAAACAAGGATTTAAATATTTATCTATATACTTCGGCAAAATAATAAGTAATTAACGTATTCACACCTAAACAAAGTATGATAATAATATAAATTTATATCTAGGTATATAGTATATATATTTTAAAACACAAAGCTTTCTTCGAGGCTCGAGGAAAGTATGATTGAAAACTTACCACTATATATTTTAGATTAAATAGTACTTCTAACTCTGTCCATCTTTTTCTTCCTTAGTACTTTTAAGACTTTTCACTTGGTATTTGTACAGTCAAATGCAAGGATAAAATATAATATCTGTTGTATATATTATACTCTTTCTCTTTTATATAAATAATGTATGTAAAATGTAAATATTAGCTTTATCACATTATAGCAGTTACAAACTGTATGATATGCGTTATAAAATTTTCTTGGATGTGGTATGGAATTGTATGGGTGGTGGTGGGAGAACGTTTCTTCTTCTTTCTTTTTATTTTGATTGTACTGTATTGTACTGTGTATATATAATATTTTTTTTACTTAATCATGGTTATTTGTACTAAATGGAAAATATGAAATTTATCTATTTCTAATATTATACACTTAAAAAATATTAACAAGTACTCACAAAATACTTCTATTAACCCCTTAATAGACTTATGACCAAATACTGGATAAATATCATCAAAGTTTGCAAGAAGTTCATCCAAGTTTAGATGGCACCTCCCACCTAGTCAAGAAAGCAAAGAAACTAACGGCTGAAGAAGCAATACTGCAAGAGCTGGATCTCTTAAACCTCAAGTATCAACTTTTGGTTGATAATTTATATCACAAACTACAGCAGTTACATATAATTGCAAGACAGGAAGATCCTGAATTTGAAGTATGTTATTTATTTATTTTTTACTCTAAATTCTAAATGTATTTATGATTTATCTAACATGGTTATTAAATGAAAGAGTAATAATTAATCATAATTGATAACTAATCATGATTTCTAATTTTTATTCAATATAGCTTTCTCTTTCATCAGTACCTGCACCTAGTCCACTCCGAACTTATAGAACATATTTATCCTCTAGTGATTCACCTAGCCCAATAAGGTACAGAAATAAATTCATATCTACGGCTAAATTGCTGGTTTTTTCCTGCATATAATTCTTGTATGAAGTATGAAAAGTTACGTTTCTACTTACACTTTACACGCGTGTTTGCTATAATATTTTGTTACTTTTTTGTTTCATTTTTATTAGGGAACTTCCTGGAAGTCAAGGAGATGATATTGTAGACTATGTAAAAAAGTCGACAGCTAATGTTTCCTTGAGTCCAGTTGCTATTCCTACTCCTAAAAAGCGGTCTATTACTCCAATTAAAAATGGGGATCATACCATAAATGGTAATAGTAACGGTGAAGCTAATAGTCAAACTTCCCAAACTCCTACCAGTCTACATTTCGCACAGATTCGTAGTGCTAAACGAATAGAAAGAGTTGAAGAAGGGATCTCAACTGAAAGTAAGTTTTGTTTAAGTTTTGATGTAAATTCTTTTGGTTATTTTTCCTGTGTATGCATAATATATATAAAACTTGATGAAATAAAATGCAAAATAATGAATAATGTTTGTTTTTCATTTAAATTGTAGCTACCACTCAAATTCCTGTGATTAGAGACCCCTCAACAGGAGAAGCATTAACCCTCGCACAAGCTATTGGTTGTGGTTTATTAGATATTAAAACTGGTACTTTTGTTGACCAACACAATAATAGGATAAGTCTCCAAGAGGCAGCTGAGCAAGGTTTCATTGATCCAGGACTTCTTCACAAACTTCTTGGAAATAGTGGGCTTGTTGATGCAACGGGACGAGAACTAACACTTTTAGATTGTATTCGGTGTGGGTTTTATGATTTAACTAGAAATGGTGGAACTTTTATCGACCCCATAACTAATGAAGCAATAACTCCAGAGCAAGCGTACCGATTAGGCATTGCCACTCGAGAAAAGGTAAGATCTAACGACGAGCCTTCCACCACAGAAACTCCTGTGTCTTTACATCCTTCTTCTTCTTCTTCTACATCTACTTCTTACACTACGTCTAAACTTGTTTCAACTAGTTCTTCTTCTATTCCTTCTTCTTCCGCTCCTCCTTTACTTGTTGACTTGATTAGAAATCCCATCAAAAATTCTTATAATGTAGTTGTTGATTTACAAACTGGTCGTGTAGTGTCAGGACAAAGAGACGTTAGTATTCCTCATGAATATGATAATTTAGGAGAAGCATATAAAAATGATACATTTACTATTGAAACTCAGTCAAATAAAGTGGGCAGTGCATTGTCCGATCTTATTGATCAAGGTTTAATCCAACATAATCCATCAGCATATCCTCAACCAAGTATTAGAGTTCACGATAGGTTTTCAGGGAAATCAGTAGGACTTTCAGAAGCCACCGTACAAGGAATTTTCAATCCAGATTTAACTGAAATTTTCAATCCAATCAATCAATCAAGAATAACAGTTCAAGATGCTATCGACAAGAATTTAATTGATGAACGACAAGGACTATGGGATGGTCAATTACCTTTAAATCAAGCACGTGATTCCCTATGTATTATGAAACCACTAAGCTTAAGAGATTGTGTAGAATTAAATTTAATTAATGATGAACATGATAATGAAGATGTTAATTATCAAAATATAATGCCAACAACAATAACAACAGCAATACCTACTTCCTCTTCTAATTTATCTACTCAAATTATTAAAGATCCAATAACTAAAGCTAATCAAACAATTTTACAAGCCATGTCAGCTGGAATTTTAGATGTTTATTCAAAAACAATAAGTGATACAGCAGAAGCTAAATTAATTAACTTACAAGAAGCCTTAGTGAGAAATATTGTTACTCCTCAAGGTTTAGTTAGGGATACTCGACTCAATGAATTAAATACAATAAGAGAAGCCGCCGCCAAAGGACTACTATCATCTGTAAAACGCACATCCATTTTTACCATTCCTTGCATCCTAGATTTATCAACAAGAGAATTTGTATCTTTGACTAAAGCAGTTGAAACTAATTTAGTACATCCAGATGATTCCACTGTAAAAGATGAAAGTGGAAATTTCATACCATTCCCAACAGCAGCAGAAAAACAATTAATAAATCCTCAAGTTTATCCTACATTAAATACTGAGAGTGGATTTTTCAAATCAATCCAAACCACATCCAAAGCCAAAAAGAGACCCAAGAAAGAATTGACAGTTTTTGAAGCTGTCATTACAAATACAATCCTTCCAAGTGGAGAAGTATTAGATGCTCATACCAAAAGGTATTGTCCCATGGACGTAGCGGTTGAAAAAGAGTCCCTTGACTCAGATAAAGCAGATTTCCTCAAAGGACTGTATAATATTAATTTAACAACAGCAAGTGTAACTACTACGATTCGTCATCGTATAACAGTACAGAAGAAAGAAATTTCGACCAAAAAAATTAATTACAAAGAAGCTCTTGAGCAAGGCCACATTGATGAGTCCACTGGGACTTTCACAGATCCTTGGGGAAATGTGTCGACAGTTGAGGATGCTCTTCAATCCGGCGTCTTAACAAAGAGAATAGAAGAAACAGATTATTATGTAGGTGACAACTATTTGAGACCAGGAGAAGGAAGTGGAGAAAGTGAAAATACAACAACCACAACGCCAAGTGTAGTAACACCAACTATTATTTCTTCTGTTCATAAAATTACTACGCCTCAAGAGGATTTAGAAATGAAATACTCCAGTGATATTTTACCTCCTGTTGCTCAAGTTCAACGAGAAGAAACATCATCATCAAAAGAATCCACAACCCCTATCACTTCTACTGATGCTGATGATAGTTTAGCACAGAAAAGTAGTGAAAGTCAGCACACAGTATTAAATTCCAAAAAGAAACTTGAATCACCTCATGTAGAAATGCCAACTGAATCCTCCTCCACAGCTACCAGTACTACTACTACTACTACTACTAATGCTCAACCTGAAAGTGTAACACCAGTTACACAAACAACAAATACGGACAATCAACAACCCCAAATTTCTGAATCTTCAGAAAAATCCACAACAGATTTAGAAACAACTTCAACTACTACCGATTCAACTATAACTACTACAACATTTATTGAGGAAACGACAACAACTACTGTCGAAGAGCAAAATGTTCATGAACAGGAACCAGCAGTGAATCTCACACACACTGAGCCAGCCACATTACCTCTCATTGAATCCAATAGCACATTAGGTTCAACAGTATTAATAGATCACGAATCCCAATCAGTAGTAACACAACCAATCCTCACTACAGAAACTTCAGGCACACAAAGTGAAGAAACGGTGGTTGTTGATGTAAAACCGGAACTAACTCTAGAAACTAAATCAGAACATACTCAAACACAAAAGCCAGCGGTCACTAAACGGTCTAAACCAAGAGAAGAAATTAAATCATTAGTCAGTGAAGAGACCAAACCAACAGATTTTCAACAAGTCACTGCTGACTCGAAGCCAATCGAAGGAATTAAACAAGTAGTCACTGCAAAATCAACAGAAGCAATTAAACCACTTGAAATTACAAAAGTATTCCCTGCACCAAAACTGGTTGAACCAGATGTAACTAAAACACAAATCCAACCAGTGACAGGTCCATCGAAACCAACAGCTACTGGCAAAACAACTGAAGAAATTAAACCAGCAGTCACCGACAAAACAACTGAAGAAGTAAAACCAACAGTTACTCATAAAACAACTGAAGAAGTAAAACCAACAGTCACCGACAAAACAACTGAAGAAGTAAAACCAACAGTTACTCATAAAACAACTGAAGAAGTAAAACCAACAGTTACTCATAAAACAACTGAAGAAATTAAACCAACAGCTACTAATAAATCAGCTGAAGCAATAAAGCCAACAGCTACTGATAAAATAAATGAACAAATAAATCCCACAGCTACTGATAAAACAACTGAAGAAGTAAAACCAACACTTACGGATAAAACAACTAAAGAAACTAAACCAGCAGTCACTGAAAAATCAACAACAGCTGAACAACTTCAACCAGCGGTCGTTAAAAAGTCAACAACAGCTGAAGAACTTAAACCAGTGGCCACTGAAGAAACAACTAAAGAAATTAAATCAGCTGTCACTGCTAAATCAGTCGAAGAAATTAAACCAACAGCTACTGATAAAACAACTGAAGAAATTAAACCAGTAGTCACTGCAAAATCAACTGAAGAAACTAAACCAGCAGTCCCTGAAGAAACTAAATCAGCTGTTACTGCTGAATCAGTTGAAGAAATTAAACCTGCGGTCACTGAAAACTCAACTGAAGAAACTAAGCCAACAGCTACTGAAAAATCAGATGAAGAATTTAAATCAACAGCTACTGATAAAAAAAATCAACAAATAAAACCAACAGCTACTGATAAAACAACTGAAGAAACTAAACCAGCAGTCAGTGGAAAATCAACTGAAGAAACTAAACCTGCGGTCCCTGAAGAAACAACTGAAGAAACTAAACCAACAGTTACTGATAAAACAACTGAAGAAATTAAACCAGCCGTCACTGAAAAATCAACTAAAGAAGTAAAACCAACAGCTACTGATAAAACAACTGAAGAAGTAAAACCAACAGCTACTGAAAAAACAACTAAAGAAATTAAACCAACAGCTACTGATAAAACAACTGAAGAAATTAAACCAACAGCTACTGACAAAACAGCTGAAGAAATTAAACCAACAGTTACTGATAAAATAACTGAAGAAACTGAAACAACAGTCACTGATGAATCCACAACGAAACAAGAAAAATCAAGTGAAGAAACTAAACCAACAGTCACTGAAAAATCAAGTGAAGAACTTAAATTAGCAGTCAGTGAAAAATCAACTGAAGAATTTAAACCAGCGGTGACTCAAAAATCAACTGAAGAAATTAAACCAGTGGTCGTCGAAAAATCGACTGAAGAAATTAAACCAGTGGTCATCGAAAAATCGACTGAAGAAATTAAACCAGTGGTCATCGAAAAATCAACTGAAGAAACTAAACCAGCAGTCAGTGAAAAATCTACTGAAGAATTTAAACCAGCGGTGACTCAAAAATCAACTGAAGAAATTAAACCAGTGGTCATCGAAAAATCAACTGAAGAAACTAAACCAGCAGTCAGTGAAAAATCTACAGAAGAAACTGAACCAACAGTCACTGATCCACCCAAAACAACTGATAAATCTACAACAAAACAGGAAATCAAACCAGACACTGCTGAATCAACTAAAGAAATTAAATCAGCAGTCACTGAATCAGCACCAACCGAAGAATTTAAACCAGTAACTGAACAGTCTACAACAAAACAAGAAATCAAACCAGTCACCGATGAATCAACAGCAACTAAAGAAATTAAACCGGCGGTCACTGAAGAGTCAACCGAAGAAACTAGACTGGTAGAAACCCAACAAATAGTATTAAAATCAAAACCAATGGAAGAAATTAAACCTTTAGAAGGAAGACAAACTGATGTAACTGAAAAATCTTCTATTTCGATAGGAAATTTACTAAAAACGGGTGCTGCAGTACTCGCAGCTCCACTGGTCGCTCCTGTGATCGGTGCAAAGATGCTAGTAGATAAAATTGGTGAGCGGATGAAGACGAACCAACAAGAAGATAAAACGCCTGTGATGCCTCAAAAAATAGAGCATGCCCAAAATGTTCAAGTGCATGGGAAACAAGAAAGTCAAGCAAATACAACACCAACTGCGCCAACGAAAGAAGAAAGTCAAGAAAAGACAACACCACTCACAACATCGAAAGAAGAAAGTACCGTGGAATCGAAAGAACCAATCACAACATCGAAAGAAGAAAGTACCGTGGAATCGAAAGAACCAATCACAACATCGAAAGAAGAAAGTACCGTGGAA
>JAQGBH010004079.1:0-17896 GCA_034698265.1 Sminthurinus aureus | reverse complement strand
GCAATTAAATCCCAAATCTTTTTGAAATTTTTGGCGAACTCACAAACGCTTGGCGAACTCCTATGCAAAGACGGTATTCTAAATTTTAAAGCTGTTCACTATTCAGTATTATGGTTTTAAATTTCCAGTGTTTTACATAAGATTATTATAAAGTTGTATATTTTATATGTTTTGTAGCAATTTCCTGTATAATGTATAATAATTAAAAAAGCTTACTTCTTGTACATCCTCTTTGTTTTTAGACACTAAACACACAAGAAACGTGAGAGATGTGAACATTCCGAGTGGAAAGGACAAGGAGCTTCAACTGCTTTGTAAAGAATTTTGTGAAAATATAGAAGACACAGAATGTAAGATGACTATTAGCTACAAAAAGTATGACTTTAACCAAAACATGTGTTCTTGTATAAATAAACATGGAGTCACTATTAAACGTAAGTTGTTTCCTTCATCACTCTCTCTGTACTACATTTCTCTCACGAAAATTAAACTGTGTGAGCCTTATTTTCATGAAATACAACATACAACATGTAAAATCTAAGACATAAGTTTTACCTACAAAGAGTACATTCTGAAAAATTGTGCATGTAATACATATTTTGACATTTCTCACATATTGTTGACTTATTAATTGGTTAGGTAAGCTGTTCAAATCTGCTGAAAAATCCCATCCGTCTTCATCTTTCAATCAGGATGATGCAAAACTTCAAAAAAGTGCTCTAGTGACCGTGAATCGGGGCAATTTTGCGTGTAATGAGTCGGAAATTTCTCAGACCAAATGCCGAGATTTTTGCAAGAAACATGACTCTTTTGGATGCTCGAATGACAAAAATGAATGTCTTTGTTTTGATGCAAAAGGTTGGTATTTTAGATAGTAAAAACTGTAAATTGTTACCTATTTTATCTTTAACGTTGCTGTCGAACTTCTATGTGATCTTTTACTGTTTTACTATTTTGTATCACTATTCGTTTGTACAGATAATACAAAAAAGTTACTGACGAGAACCAAGCGGCAGACGATTGCTGAAACTGTTATGGACAATGGTAAAAATACTGGACACTGGACATCCAAAATCCAAAGTCTTACAGATAAAATTGTTTTGTTTTAGTTTTCTATGAAAATGCCAACCATTTCATGCTCATTGAAGAATGATAATTATTATAAACTGAATGTATTTGCAATGTTTTTCAAGGTGAACGTAGGGTTGCCATGTCCGTGACTCCGCCACACAGAACTAGAAGACCACAAGGATATGGACATGATCATAATCATAATAATAATTATGGTTCTCACAGCATGGGTAAGTTGAACTTTTTTCAGCTCATTTAACATTTTCACTTTCTTTCTCTTTTTTGGCACTGAAAATCCTGAATTTTTGTTGAATTTCTTTATTTTTACAGCTCCTGGATGTACACCTTATACCTGTATGAATGAATGCCCGTACGGCTGTGATTCTCTTTGTAGACAGGTAAAAACTGATATGAAACAAGAAATAAGCATTTCTGATTATATTTTTACAACCAGGGAAATGTTTTTACTTCACCATGTATCTTGATGAATTTATTTTCTATTTCATTTGCAGAATGTTGAATGCTTCTGTTCTTGCCCAGAGGACGTTCACTACGATTATTATGAGGACGAAGGATTTTTTGCATCTCTTTTCTAACTCACTCTGGCACTTTAGGCTTTAGTCGATTCCATCTTAAATTTAAGTGTTAATAGTTGAATAATTCCTATGCTAATATTTCGTTATTCATATGAATGTGAAATATACTGGTGCTTTGTGTACTGTGCACGTGTGTAAATGCTAAATATTGAAAATTGAAATACTGAAGAATAAATAAACACACGTTGAAATAACAACTACAAATGTTATAGAAAAACTCATTGTCAAACCATTTATTTCGCTTTTTTCTTTTCATTTCTTGATTTTGAACAACGCATAATAAATGATAAATGTAAAAAAAACAGTCTATTTTAACTTATCAAGAACCGGAAATCAGAAATTACAGAATTTGAATCTCACTCAGTATTTTCATAAGAAAAAGGGAAAAATAAATAATAGCGTAATAATTATTTAAAACGTAATCATAATTAAATAGTTTAAACTTTAAGCAATAATAGTGATTATACGTATAAGTCAAAATTATACAATAGATGTGCGTTTTTCTAATATTTCTATGCTATTTCCGTGTATAGCTGTTTCATCCTCTTTTCTCTTTTACTGAGTACAAAAACTCCAATAAATCCAGCCAATACAAGAACAGCGAGGAAACCTGTAAGAAAAACATCAAAATATTCATAATTCACTTCTAACTTCTTCAGAAGGTCAGTTTTAATTGTAAAAAGATTACATAATTCATAAATATACTAGTACTGAATATCGGGTTTCGAGTATCGGGTGAAACTTACACAGCAGTGTCGTAAGTCCCGGTCTGTAAATAATCATTATTGGAGTGCTTGGCTCTTCAGCGGGTGAAGCGGATAACACGTTTTTGAGTTGACATTCTTTCTCATAATCTTCTGGCATAACTGGCTGCAACAATATCTCCATTTCATCCAGATAACAAGGAGATGAACAACCTGGTACATGAAGTTTATGCGGAGGTCGCTTTGTTGTATTCCGGTAGAACATCTACAGAAATCATAGAGATAGAAAAAACAAAGTCATGTGAAAATTTCCTGCGTTTTTTTTCATCTCTGTGACTGACTTTTAATCCAAAATGCAAATAAATCGTTTTTACCTCAACATAATACTTTCCAGTACTTTGCTCCTCATGAAGCTCAACGATAAAAGCTGATGCATATGATGGAATTTGAGGATCAAAAACTCCCATGGATGACAGAACTGCGGCGATTGTATCATCATGAGCTAAAATGGGGCAAAATAGAGGGAACATTTAAGATTTCATGCAAAAATGTAGAGGTGTGATGTCAAATGTTGAATGTATGTGATTATAAACTATAATATTATACGTAAATTATGCATTAAATATTTATTTTATTTTACCCGAATGCATAAACATCTTTCTGTTATCACCGGGTATGCTATTAGCCCGTTTTTTCATGTTGTTGACCAATCTCTTAACCAAAGGGCCTCCGTTAAGACGCCGAAGTTCAGTCGTACCAGATGTCATGGCAAATCCGATTCCTCTGATGTCTGCCATCTTTTTCATCACAGTTGAATTGGCCCACTCTGGTAGGGTAAAATTATGAGATTTCTATCCACGAGAAACAGACAATAATTATTATCATTGATTCGGTATGCATAGTGAATTTTGAACATAAATTTTTATAATAGTTGCACATAAAGTAAGTGTAAATGCGAGATATGTTGTATGTTGTTTACCTGACAGAATAATACATCTTGAACTTTGACGATGGTAAACATGTTAGTAGCGTTAATGCCCGATTTTTCTTGGACATAATCTACAAAGTCTTTATTCTCCTCTTTTAGTTTTTGGTACTCTGGTGATGTTGCATCATATTCATTTCTGGCTTGAGATTTTCTAGGGCATGGGGCGTTCATATACAAAACCTGTGTTTACAAAACACAAAACAACCCAATATTATAGTTCAAAGTTCAAATTGTGTACAAAACAACAAACATTTTTTTGTCTAATAATGGATAAGTATTATTCAAGAAATATTCTCACCTCATCTCTGTCCTGCGTCTTGGTATGAATGGGAACAAGTTGAACACCTAATTTAGACGCTACCTTGCCCGTACCCCCTTGCGATGACTTGAGCCGCCCTTCAACTTTAGGATACAGTCCCATTAGATTTGCCTCTGCACTCATCAACGTTCTATCCGTGTCGGATGATAAAACATGGATTTCTGGACGAGAGTAGATTTTACTAAGGAATCCACCGAATCGATTTCGAAAAAATGTCCCTAATTCAAAATGCTGATCCACTCCAACATCTGTGAGTTGTGAACGCCCTGCTGGCCAATAAACTGAAAAGTCATCATATGGATTGTTTGGATAGGACATCAGAGGAGCCCGATCCCCGTGTCTGAATACCTGTGAAATCGGAAAATAGATAAAAACAGTTTACGTAGTTTGTATTCTAATTTTTCATACAGTTCTTTTGAAAGAAAGAAGAGACAACAACCGCAGTATGTTTTATATCATGTAATGTAAACTGAGTAGCAACAAGGAAAAATTAGGCTTACCACTTGCACCAGACGCAAAGTACTGAGATTAGTTTTTTGTGCTTCACTTGCTCCAACATTTTGTACAGATGAATGGAAAATAAGAGCGATAAATGCGTGTATAAAAATTAAAAGAGTAGAAAAATACATTGTGCTTTTTTTGTGCGAAACAAGTGGTCAAAATTCAAAAGAACAAAAAGTACTTTTGGAAGTCTATAATAAAAATCCTGTGGAAAATTATAATACTACGACCAATATGCGAGCAGTAGGAATTGAGTATTAAGAGTATTTTCAATAATGTAATTGAGAATTGAGAATCACAGAAAAAGTATTTATTTGATCTCTATATATAGAGAACAAACTAGGGAAAAAACGTCAAGAAAAAGTAGAAAAGTCCATAATGTAAAAATGGCTCTGGATTTGGTTCATTTGGGTGTGAAATGTGAATCTATATGTATAATGTATAATATAAAAATCTGCCTAATTCTAGCTTGGCTATCTTTTTCCTACAAAGATGTGGATCTGTTTGAATAGTTTATAGTTACTTTTACAATATGTACTAAGTGACTTTTATAGTATTATGTAGTGTGGTCTCTCAATTCTTGATTCGTGATCCAATATCAATATCAATACCAATAGTCAACAACTATAGAATGTAAATTGTTATAAACGTTTCTAGTTTTCTAACTAAATGTGATATGCACACTTGAGACTTGAGACTTGAAACTTGAATCGGGACTTATACTTTTGCTCTGCTGCGTGTTGTGAAAGACTTGCCTGACGTTTGTGAGGATTTCCTTTATAATCTCTTTTATACTAGTACATTTTACTATTTGTTGTCATTAGAATAGCGTTTGATGAATGAAAACCTCCTGATGACATCGTGTAATCAAAATTACTCATTATGTGTGACCGCGTGCAATATTCGTCATTCGTCATATACTTATTTAGCTCTATGAAAAAAATGTTAGAATTGATATGCTCTTTTTTTATCTATGTACTTTTTACTATATACTATATATAATATAACACTGCTATGTCGATAGTCAATACTAAATGTATTACATTTTCCATACGTGTTACACATTATACATTATCCAAAGCGGACATAACACATAATCCTATGTCCTATGTTTACACCCATCATTTTTCAGAGCGGCATGTGTCTGATATCCGTATACCTGAGAGGAAAGGGGAAATTATTTTGGAGTAATGAGTAATACCTGCTTCTCGTTTCTCGTTCCGCATGTAACGTGAACGCATATATAGAAAATTAGCATGGCTTTTACTTATCATTTAGATATCTAATACAACATACAATCGACGTGCGAGAAAATTGCACGAGCACGTGCTTTCAATTTGCTAGACATTCGACACTCACACCTTGTCCTTTCACCAAAACGGAATGATCACGAATAAACAACGAGCTACAAGGGGGCTTGTCTCATGATACCGCCGTAGATTGGCTCTAGGCTCTAGTAGTGAGCAACTATCCCATGATTTGTGAAAAACTTGATAATTGATAATTGATACACACTAAAAATAACCCCAATCGTAAACAAAAAATTCATTGGGGGCAGGGTCACGACTCTAGAATCTAGACTCTAACTTGTTCTATGTGTTCTAAAGTGGATGAAAACGAACAAAAGGGGGTTTACTTTACCTTGTTATCTCATATCTCATATCTCATAGTAAATAGGTTCATTAGTTTACTCAGGATTGCACTGAAAAGTCACAGATGCACATCATGTCAAACTCATGTGTACATTGGACATTGATAATTAATACTGTAATATTTCAAATTTTAAATTTCAAAGCAAGCAAGTTTTCGTATAAAAATTCCAATCAGTTTATTGTTTTCTTTGCGATAAACGATTAATGATTATGCTTAATACTTAATACTTATATAATTAGTCCCTGTGTTAACCTTTATTCTTTATTCTTTATGTATTATTATGTACACGAGAAGCGATAAAATATTTCCTGGTGAACTGTATTATAGATTATAGACTTAAGTCTATAAAAATAAATGTCAGCATTTATTTATCATTTATCACTTCTCATTATATTATGTGTATTTGATGTGTGTGTATGAGAGATGAGAGATAACCATATGTTTTTTGCCTTTCTTGCATTTTGGCCCTGTACTCTGTACTCTGAACAAACAAAGAACAAAGTATTTAATTGTACATTGTACACACAAGACACAAGTACAATCCTGTAGGAAACAGCTTAATGATTTGACTTTCAAATAGTTTGTGAGAGTTACGTGTTATGGGTTATGGATTATGGACTTTAATGAGCTTTAAATAATAAATATATGCACAATAATTACATGTTGAAATTTGAACTTTTGTTCAGTCTTAAGTCTCCTGTTTTCTACTAATTGTAAATATTAAATACATATTATATTATGTAATATGTTATACGTATAATTGACATTTGACATAGGGAAGTATGACAGAATAGCTACATGTAATGTGTAATGTTGTTGAGACATGCCACTGAAACTTGAAATGTGGTCATTCGTAAGCCGTATTAAAATACTCAGATATAAAGTTTTAAAGCTGATTACTTAAGCTTAAAGTTCTTGGTAGGTGAGATATTTTTCTATTTTTCTTCAGATTTCAGACTTCGGACTTTTACCAATCATTTGACACAGGTAATTCATGGATTGAATACCATGAATGTTTGTCATTTTTCACAGCACGACGTAAGTACATGTATGTAAAACATATGAATACATAGATAAAAGGGAAAATCAGAAGCTCTCTGGGAGTGTTTTTTGGGGAGTTAATTGGTATTAAAAATGACCTTTTGGAGCTTTTTTTAGTGTTATACAGTTTTCTTAGCAAATCAAGAATCAACAATTGTGCAACAAAGAAAAGTTCTGATGCAATGATTTTGTACTTTCTGCTTCATTTATTATCATTTAATATTTTTTAATCTCTTTAGATATTTTTCAGAATTCAGAATGGAGCATGGAGATTTAGCGTAAACAACAAACAGTAAACAATAAACAGCATGAGCATGAGGTTTCAGTTCGAAGTTCGAACTACAGTACAAATGACATAATATTGTGAAATACAAATAAAAATACAGATAATAAACATCACCGGCAAGGAAATGATAAGAGAAATGTGAGTAAAGGCGTGTTGCAGGCGTGGAGGTAGCATGTGACCATCATTCATCTAAAATGTTCAAGCAATGTGTGTGGCAGCTTATTGTTTAGAGTTTGGAGTTTAGAGTTTAGACATCTCACATCACGCTTGAATGAGATGATGACTGACAAACAAATGGATTCAATAACATGAAATATGTATATCAAATTGTTTTTTATTGCCGTATATTTTTGATATTTGTAAGCTAACATTTTTACAAAAAGATTGATGTTTGCTATACATGGGTTAAACGTTAAACTAGTGAGATAACAGAACATAGAACAATCAGCTTTATCCTTACACATTTTTCACACCAGATCAAACTAGTTTAATGTTCAATATTCAATGCAGTCAAAAATCAACACACAAAGTTATGCATGTTATGCATTCTATCGAAATTTGAACTCTTGTGCACGTCTAACATTGTGTGTGTGATCTCCATGTATTATATTTTCTATAAATTGAGCTGTCAAAAAAAGCTGTAGCTGATAGAACAAAAAACAAAATATTATGGATTATGGGCTTTTATGCATAAACACAGTACACAGTCGGAGTGTTTTAGAGTCAGTTCATAGTCAGTGTATTTATTTTCTTTACTTGTTAATGATACAGGGCACAAAAACAGAAGAAGAGTACATAATGCATTTATAACCTATAATACTTTTCATTTCAGATAACGTCCGTATTGAATAATTCATCAAATGACAATCAGTTTTTCTTTTCTTACTTGTTCATTCTTTGTATAAACCTTCCGATTCGGTTTCTACTGATGACTGATTATGATACTCACATAAAAATGAATTAGTGGCCGGCCACATCAAATATGAGGTATGAAGCAAAAACAGCTTGAATAAATGAATCTTGGAGATTCATTCCACCATAATATTTAATATGCATAAATATTTACTCAGGTGCAGCATTCTAAAAGCAGTCATTTTGAATTTTGAATGTCTCAAAACTCAAAACTCAGATTTCAAATGCTTTATAAAATACGTGAGTGGTAATTATAATTACTCCAAGTTGGACCAAGTTATAACTAGACATTCTTGCAGAACTATCCATGGCTTCAAGTTTGCATTCTTCATCAAAGGAGTTCTTAAAGTAATATTGTGACATGATTTGATTCAGCTTTTTCACAAAACAGGGTGAAGGGCAATGAGGAACTTCCAATTTGTACGGTGGCTCCAAAGTTGTGTTTCGGTAGTAAAACTATTTTTAAACATGACAAGAAAAAATGTTTGATTATTTAGAAATAAGTGTACAGTGTATATTTTACAGTTGGTAATTGGCAATACAAGATTCAATAATTTATCAATAAATAATACACAGAGAAATGATTTCTCACCTCAACATAATTATCCCCGGTGGAAGGTTTCTTGTGTGTTTCAATCAGAATTGTAGATGTGTAAGGAGGCCTTATCTGATTGTATATCCCGAGAATACTCATAAAGGAAATGATGGTTCTGTCATGACCTAAAAAAATGAGAAAATTACATTTATTATCTCTCATTTACTCAAATATCAACCTGCAACTGAGCAACGTTTAAAATGCATTTTTTTAGTACCTGAAAAAAAGACTAATTTCCTTGGTCTTTTCACGATACCAAGTTCATCAGTAAGATTTCTGGATTCCAGCTCCAACATATTCGAAATTACTTTTTTCACAAGGGGTGATCGAAATTTTTTCATTTCATGAGTTCGAGTTTCAACCTCCAATCGGTAGTTGAAGTAATAGTCGATAAATTTTAAAATATCTTCTGTGATCCATTCAGGCAGCGTTTTATTATGGAACCTCTGAAAAAATATAATGATAATATTAATTTTGATATGACAGACACAAAATACAAAACACGAAACGGTCATTCATGCACAATGTAAAATGCAGAAACTGTAAATAAAATATTGCAAGTCTAGGAAATTGGTATGAAAAAATACCTGAACTTCAATTGTATCGAAAAAAAGCCCAATTTTGTTGAGTGTTGCAAAAGAACTGACTGTAACTCCACTGTGCTGCATTATTTTTTCCGCAATTTTCTTGTTATCCTTTTCTACTTTTGTATTTTCCGGAGATGCTTCCATGTATTTATCAAATATGTGTTTGTACCGCGGACAAGGTTGATCCATTGCAATTAACTGTTAGAACATGTTGAATGTTAATGTAAATCAATTTGAATTATTATCTAAGTATTATTCATATGTAGATTAATTAATACTATTTGTTCAGTGATAATAATTGCACTCGGAAAATTTTCAACTCTATACTCTAAACTTACATTGTCAATTTCTTTGGGCACGGTTCTGAGTGAAACAACTTGAGGCATGGATGAGGAACAATCATTAACGACGAGACTGTTGCTTTTGTGCTGTGGATTTGGGTACAAACCTCTCAACATGCTCAATGCAGATCGGATTGCACGGTCCACTACAGAGCTAATGACAAGAGTTTCATACTGATTGTACTCTTTATCCAGGAAACCGCTATAACGATCTCGTACGAATCTTCCCACCTCCTCTGTTTGCTCCACACCTTTCTACGTGTAAGAAATTAAGTGAAAAATGGATTCATTTTAGTTTAATTTGAAGTGGTTCATTGGAAAATTCAATTGAAATTAATCAAATTTAAATACCGAAGTCAATTGCCCGAATCCTCCCTCCCAAAGTGATTCGTTCTTATATGGATCATTTGGATAGGTTTGGATAAAATTACGATCACCATGTCTCATCAAAATTTGTAAAAATTGTATTGTCTCTAAATCCACTGAATTATTTCCTTTCCCCTCGGCTTGGACACAAGTCACAAAAATGGATAGGAAAACCACGAACAATATTCTGAATTCACTTGCCATGTTTTTTTGAAAAGTACTGACTGCAAATACTACTACTGTCTACTGTGCTTAATTTTGAAACTTTTTGAAAATAATATACAACACGGCAGTACTTTACTCTTAAGACGTCAGTATGTTTAAAGTTCAGACTAGAATTATGAACAGCCTATCGGAGTTTTAAAATCAGAGGAAACTGAAAATTGGGTTTCCTTCTGGTTTAGTTTTCCAAGGGAAAATGAGGCAAAAGTTGTAAGAAAAAAGCAAGTACTTTGGCTTCAGCTTTAAAAAACTGTGATGATAAGTAATGAGTGATCATTTGTTTTAAGCTAAGAGATGAAAGATTTGTGTTTTTATTTTTAGTCTTTTTCCGTGTGAATTTGCAAAATGTATAAACATTTATACTCAATGTACAAAGTACAAAGTACTTTAATAAATGTATATTTACGCGTAATTATTTGAACGAATTTTTACACCAGAGATCAGAAATGTGCCAGTACATTGTGCAATTTGACTGCGATTGAAGATTGAATATGATGAATTGAGCATTGAGCATTGAGCATAAGTAGGAAGTCATAAACATCACGTATGTATACATATATATGTTTGCGCTCAAGGTTGACAGTTAAGTCTATTCTAGTTTCTACTACCAGATTTAAATCGATGAAATCACACTTGAGATGAACTTGAGCTTGGAACGTTTGTTGAATGATCATCACTTTTTTTTTAAAAAAAAAACGTCTCGTTGGGTTTTTGACACGTGGTTTTCACCAACTTGAATCTTGAATATATAGATAGCATGTGAATTATAAAATTTTTCGACTTTGTTCGTGTCAGTCAACTTCTCTACCTTGTTAAAAGTTAAAAATAGTTAAAAGGTAACATTTTTACAGGTAATAATTTTCCTCCCCAGAAATTGTACATTGTAACTTGCAGAAAGCATATCATGTCAAGATCTGGCATATGTCTGTCGATTTTATATGTTGTATCGAGCATGGAGCATGGAGTATCGAGCACGGCAATATAATTTTCCCCATAATACATAATCGATTATGGAACGATAATGGATAATGTACAATGTACACATGTATGTTTAGTTTTAAGTTGGTTTTTCCAATAATTAAACCAAGCCATTAACCTTCTATATATTGTATATGATAGTTCAAGGTAAAAAGCATGAATATAGTTTTAAAACTGAGATGCAAAACCCGGAGAATATACATATATATGAGTTTTTCTACCTTGTGTATTGTACACTGTACACTCTACACACTTTACACATTCTTTTCTTTTCATTTAGCAATCAACAACCTCATAAATCTAACAATATTATACAATGATTTTCTGTCTCACTTTGCACATTCAACATTGTATGCTGCTACTTTAAGTTATCTATTATCAATTTTATCGATACGGATGAATTGAATTGTCGTTTTAAAGGGTGAGAGAAAATAGAAAATAGAGACAAAGGATGGATTTTTAATAAGGCTCAAATCTCAAATACCACCATCTTCATCATATCTTTTCCCTCTACTTTATTTGTAGTTTTGTAGCATTCTTGTATCATTTGTTATGGATTATTAGATTATCGAGGAGCAAAGACAAGTTTATATTGATGCTTATATTTCAGAATTCAGAAAAGTATTATAGTGTCGTTTTTATCGTTTTTAGTAATTATTATACTCGTAAACTAAAAAAAGTTGTACACTTTTGGAGCAAAATTGATATTTCTTTGTTCACAAATTGTGAATCACAATACATTCAGTATTGTGGATTTTCTATAAATTCTACAAGCTTTTATTTTGGGTGTTGTCTATGATCAATGATCAGGTATTGAGTAGTTTTTAGTACATGTATTTTTAAATTTGACAGTCTCCAGTCTCCAGTAATATCAGATGGAGTAGTATCCGCGTCTAGCTGGAGCTACATATTTCACTTGTTTCATTCCATGGACTACAGCTAAAACAGCGACTGCAAAGAAAAGCCCCAAAAGAACAACTCCACTCCCTACAATGACCACTACAATAAAGAAAACAATAACAAAATAGACAACACTGTCAGTTATTGTCATTCACAAAAAAGTAAGCAACCAGAATTAAAAAATCTAAAACAAAGTATATGAGTTCAAGAGTTTTATGATATTTGATTTTTTTGTATTAAAAAATATGTATGTTTGTGATATTAATAATTTAAAGAGATATTATAATGAAATAATAATCCAACCCTCATGAGTTGTCCATCCCATATTATTATGATGATCCTGCTCAAGGAGTGATCTCTGTTTTAACCAACTACTTGTAAAATTTTTCCCACTAGCTAACAGGTTCATTCGTATGATTGGATTTAAATTCATTTTCTCAGTGCTGTGGATGAAAAGTTTTCAAGAAAAACAAAAATCTGTTCCCCGTGTATTTACATTGATGAGTTTCTGCGTGCTGTGTGCTGCCCAATGCTCAACAACGCGTGTGACTTTTTGTATTTTTAATATTTCAACATTTTGATTTGAATTTTTTGAATTTTGAATGCAAGTTCACAATTCAGTGTTCAGTTTTCAATGTGTGTAGTGTATAGTGTATAGTTTTTAGTTAGTGTTGTGTGTGGCGTGTACAAAGTACACAGAGTAAGGAATGAGCAATATTTTGCTGAACACTTGACTACGGCAAACTCCAAAGTTAAACTGTTCCATTTATCTCGTTCCTGTCTTTTCATTTTGTCGTTACAAAAACACGCACTCAAATCTCAAGTCAGGGATCACAGATATAAAATCGTTTGTTTTCGTATTTTGTGTTTTGTACAGATAGGCAGAAAACAATTTGAAGAAAATACCACCAAGTGACTCATGTCTCATAATATGTCACGTACGCTTAAACTTAAAAATATCTGTATTAATTTTTAATACATTGATATTTGATACGTCTTGTGTAAAATACAAAACACATTCTTGCACAATACAAGAAAACAACTTTATATTGAACGATAAAATAGACGGATCACGTAAAATTCCCATTCCAAATTGGGCATGTATGCTGAATAACATAATATGTATTTACATGCATATTAGCCTATGCTATAGTCCATTGACCATTGACTCACATTCCTTAACGATCCACAACTCACAACGCTCAGCTTTTACTTGATAACTGATTAGCTAAATCAACAATTCTTAGGATGATAATGGATATCTTTCTATTTATGTACGATTAAACATTAAACATTGCTAGATCATTCAGCGGAATATATTTAACATTTACAAAATATAAAATATTATTCAGTACCTATATAAACTATAAACTATGGGCTAACATAAAATAGGTATAACGTATGAAAATTGAGGATGCTGAATACTGAATGTGGAAGTAAATAGTAAATCATCCAGCCTTAAAAATTATACCAGTCAAAATGCATGGCTTTAAAATATATAAGAATCAAGAAATCATTTAAGTATGCACATGAAGCTATTGGATGTTGGATAGGAAAATTTGGACGATAGGAATTTTATTTTACTTAATAATTCTGAATCATGTCTGTATTTTTTCTTTTATGATGTCTTTTCATCATAACATAACTGGAAGCTGGAGTATGTTAAATGTTAAATGTTAAATTAGCCATTTACCAGTTATAAAATTTATATTCCGTTTGTGGTATACTAGGACTTGATCGACAAATGGCACTGGTTCTAGAAGTACTAGTGATATTGGAGCGCTGAGACATGCACGACGGCACAGTTTTCACTTTCTCCGGTATTATGAATTTCTCTTCATTTAAATTTGAAGTAGAAATGGTTGATGATGAATTTTTGGGAGAGGTGGTTGCAGACTGATCTATAGTTGATATATATGCCAGAGCTTGATTAAGTTTTGGTTCCAATTTCAACATCATTTCATGAATTTCAGTTTCATTACGATTATCATTTTGAATTTTCAGTTTCAGTCGTTCCATTTCATCGAAAACTAGGAAGAATGTTTAAAAAGTAAAAATTAATATCTGTTCTGAATTCTGAATTCCAAATTCATCAATCAAATGTAAAATGTCAAGTAAAAACGGAATAAAATATAAAATATTACTCTGAATTTATACGGATGGACTTACCTTTATTCTGTTCATAATAATGTTTGAGTTCCTCATCAGTGTGTTCTACTTTCTCTTTGAACTGATTTATAGCATCAAGTATTTCTTGCCACTGTTGATCTTGAGGATTTCTAATGTGTTTCAAAAATAATTTAATTTTCCATGAGGACAAGCAGAGAACATCAAGGGTATCCTTTAATCCCACAACTTTTACTTTTTCCGTCCACAGTTCCATAGTCGTGACTTTGTCATCTGTTTCAAAAAAGCTCGTGGCTACAAGTCGAGACAAAATTGAATCAATTCTTAGGGTTGGTAATTTTTCTCGTGGGAATTGTAACTGAACAATTGAGTCAAATCTCTGATTTTCCTCATCCCATAAAATTTTACGTCCACTTATTTCCTCTATGACTAATAAAACGGAATCCATTTGTGCAAAAAGATTCATATTTCCATCCCCATCGGATTCATTTTCACACTCTTTTCTGTCCTTCATTTTTCTAGCTTTACTACTACTGCAAATACGCACAGGCCAGTCTTTCTTTCGAATGTAAATTGTGCATTTTGTTTCTTCTTCGTGAGCAAATAGGCTACTAAATGTGTCTTGAATTGAAACCGGTTTAAAGTTTTCTAGTGTAAAATAATCATACCAACAATTAAGTTTCCGAACTTCAAACGGAATATTCAATTTCAATGATATTTTATTACTGTAAATTGTTGTACCTTTGACAAGCAGAATCTCATCCGTATCTTTTGTTCTGCTGTTAAAGTAGTCGCCACTCTAGAAATTTTAGTATAGATATCAATAGCAAATTTATTCATTAGTTTGGCATATTCATGTTGAGAATGGAAAGGACATTTAGTAAAGCTATTTTACCAAATATTTTCCAAGAATTGTCCCAATTAATACATTGGAACTCTTGATGTTTCCTCTGAATGTAACTTGGGATGTTAAATTATATCCTCCCACCCAAAACACCTTTTCACCACTAATGTGTACAAATGTTACTTCGTAATCGGAACCAGAGAGCATTGTTGAAACATTGTTTGTAGATGGAATTATATTGTTCTCTAACTCTAATGATACACCAGGGTCTAGTTTATTTACACTACTGCAACTACTTAAATAGTGACAAAGGGCAATTGCCATTTTAATTTTTTCCCTTTTAAATTTAGAATTCTGATGGGGTTTGATTTGAAATTTGGAATCAAGTGCGAAGTGAGTAGTGAGTGACAGTAATTATTATTATTATCAATTTATTGTGTGTTTGCAAAAAAACTGGCTACAAACTACAAACTACAAATTGCAAATTACATAATATTGAATACATAATATACAGAATACGGCAGATTTTTCAGCCAATGTAATTATATTCTTGCAGAGTAGAGGATTGTATTATAAATAACCATGACAACGCTTAAGCTTCAAGTTGAAGTTCAAGGTTCAAGTACATAATATATACTTTTGACTTTTGAGAGATGTATGTATATTTTGCATTCTCATTTATTAAAACCATTTAAAACCTATTATTTTTGTCTCATGCTCTTTACTATTGACACAGAAGCTGGTACACATTAGTACAAAACACACTTATCATAAGATGCTAACATATTTTTTCCAGTTATTCACATAGGAGAGAGAAAACTTTTATTACAATATTTGTAACAGATTGAGCACCCTTTATCATGCAATATACTACATACATCCACATACATATCGTTTTGTAAAGTCTGGAGTCTAAAAGCACTGCTTTCTCTCGTTTTGTTACTTATATGGTATAGCTAAATGACAATATTTAACATACATAACTCTATAAGGGCATACCTATATACATTTGACCTTAGAGTACGTCTAACATGTTATAAATAATCTAAGCACTTGACTTCTACTTGAACCCTTTTGCATTATGTGAATGTGAAGGAAATTGTAAGCCTAAAAATCAAAGGAAAGAAAAAAGGAACATCGCTCTCTATAACCTATAGAACAGCAGTATTTCTCATATGAATTTCTTTGTACACGTGTCTGTTTTATCATATTTTAAAACAACAATTATTTATAGCTTTGAATTTCAAAGCTACTTACCCCTTTTTTATTTACATATGCTCAAAAACCGAAGTGAAACAACAGCCACACTCATTAAAATATTCTTCATTCCTCACAAAGTTGTGATGTGGTGAAAAATTTCTAAATTTATAAGTTTATAA
The DNA here is from genome assembly GCA_034698265.1 of Sminthurinus aureus. Lineage (NCBI taxonomy): Eukaryota > Metazoa > Arthropoda > Collembola > Symphypleona > Katiannidae > Sminthurinus > Sminthurinus aureus. Next base: position 1,486 of record JAQGBH010004079.1, on the reverse strand, counting down.
AGTGAATCAAAGTGTATAACTGATTTGTGTTTCTTCTTCAACATTATATTGTACACAATTAAATTATTTATTAAAATTATACATTTTAAAGTATTACATATTATATTAAATTCTACATTACAACCCAATACAATGGAATTGAATTCCAAAAAACTAGCAACTCTAGACGTAAGTTCAGTACAAGTATAATCTTTCACACAAATTCAGCAAATTTTCGGATAAAGTTTCCCTTTTGAGTATAAATGACTTGATACTTGACAATTTTTACTCTATTGATGTAGAACAAAATCGGGGCTCTAGAAGTAACCAGAAACAGGTTACGTATTGAAATCGGACAGATGGATTTTGAGATAGAACAAAAAAAAATCAAAATAGAACAAGAAGCACATCCCTTAGTAAAAGTTCAGAAATTGAAGAACTTGGGATTCAAGATTAAAGCCAGATTCCAGACAAATGTGTATTTTGAAAGCATCGAGAAGTCCATAGATAAGCTGAAGTTGGAAAAATTAGACCTTGAGTCACAAGTAAGGGCTAACGTTATTAAGGGGGAATCTTTTTCTAGCCTTTCCATAAAAGACGAAGGAAATGAGTAGTTTTTAGTTTTTCTTTGAATTGCGTTGGACAAATAAAAAATAAGTGGCAATTATTGTTGTTAAATCTTCTTTTAAAACTGCATCATTTACAGTCTCTTTTCATTTTTTTACTCGGGGGGAAGTCGAAAAAATCAGCATGTGTATTCACTTCGTCAATCTGTTATGGGATTTCCTGATGTAATGTACAATGTATGTACCCCTAATAATAGTAATTCTTGTTTCATAGAAATCAAAAATCAAAATGAGTAATTTTTTTTACATCTTTTCCTAAGTTTCGACAAGTGAGCATTTACATGTGTGACCCCAAAAATATCGAAGAGTTTTCATTTTTTCCCCAAATTTGTTTTGCTTTTGATTTTATTCGATTTTCCTCTCAAAGTTCTTGTTCTTTTGAGAGGTTTATTAACCGTGAAATCCGAAATTTGAAAACAAAAGAGTGTTTAATTATTATTGTAAAAAATGCAAGACAATTTTCGTTTCGTTTTTAAGCATCGATTTCTTTGTTCACAATCCACATATGCCCTTGAGAAGCGCTAGTTTTAAGCTGAAATCTTTGACATTTTCTTAATTTTTTAGATTTTTTATTTGGTTGTTGATAGTGTGCATTAAAGAGGCAGGTAGCAAGAAGTATTACAAATCCTCCGGCCTCAAAATGGATTTTAACCATCACCATTAAATTCTCCGGGTCATTTTAGGGGGGGTTAAGTTGAAGCACTTTTCAAAATTTCCAGCTCAATTTTGAGAAAAAAAATAAAAACGAAAATTCTTAACTATTAGAGACATGGGAGGATTTTAAACTTTGGAATTTTTTTTTTCTGGAAAAATTTTCGAGTTAAGAGCTGAAACTTTCAGGATAGTCTTCTAGTGACCTAAGGTCAATTTTAATTTTTTTT
>JAQGBH010004078.1:0-17896 GCA_034698265.1 Sminthurinus aureus | reverse complement strand
TTCACGCAGCACTGGGTAACTATTTGAGGCTGGGCAACTATTGCGTGGAGGGTAACTATTCGCGCAATGACGGTATGACTTCTTACATTTCAGTATTCCAGTGACCACACACACACATGGTGTACACTGTACACACTACACACTTTACACACTCTACACTCTACATTATACACACTGCTTTCATCCCCGGCAACTAAATTTTCCATAAGTTTAGAATCTAGAGTCTAGTGTGTAGAGTCTAGACTACCGCATCTCTCTGGTCTCTCGTCTCTGGTCTTCTGTTTGTATATTTTATGTTTTGTGAATGTGTTTTTGGGTTATTTTCTGGTGTTACATTGAAAATCGAAAATAGCCTCATATAGATGTTAGAGAAAAATCTGCATCTTGTGTCTTGTATCTTGTTTAGAATAGGTTATTATAATATGGAAGATGGAAGTAAACCAACTGACAACAACTAACAACTCGGAAGAAGAAGAAGAAAAGGACGACAAGGAAATTGTCTTGGCGGTTCTTATTTGTCTTTCCAACAGGCAAGAGCCACGAAGAACGCAGAAGTGGTCTAAAAATGGAATAACTGACCCGCTGGGCAGATGGTCACTGATACGTAATGACACTTCCCACTTCCGAAATCAACATCGATTTGATGCTCTACATATGCATTGTGTATGTATATAATATGCAGGATTGTTGCACATGTACAAGTTTCTCTTGTTCTTGTTCCTCTACTTCCTCAATTCCAAATTTTAAATATTTATGCTGAAACATGAGATGAAACTGTTCGTCTTCTTCTTTTTCTTCTTCTTTCAAACCGATTGTACAAATGTGGATGCATCTAATATGTACAATGTACATTGTACATGCTTTTGTTTCTACTTTTGTTTTGTACAGTTGAACTTTGAACTATTAACATTTGCATTTTAAAAGCATCGGCTATTTTCGTTTTAAAACCAATCAACGTGAAGAAGTGTGCCCCTAAACACTGAACACTAAACACACAGACATAAACTAAATTACCACAGATTTCAACTCTAAGCTCAAAGCTCAAAGCTCTCAGGCACTGAAACTTGTGGAAGTTTCCCTTTCAGCTTGAACCTTTGAAATTTGAAAGCAAGCGTCCGCAATACACTGTTATTACAAATTGAGAAGGAAAATTTAATGTCCAAACACGATTTATGATTTTATTAGTTTTACCAAAAAAAAACAATACTATTATATTGTTATTATGAGAACAAGAGAAAAATAACTCAAATATTATTCAAAATTTCAATGTATAAATAATATATAGCAGAGCATAGCATAAATAATTGCTGGGAATCTTCTGAAAATGAAATTGAATGGCTTACAAAATTTAAAACGGGACCCGATTCCTAAATTTTTGTTTTTGATAGATAAAAGATAAATAAATAAAACATATTACAAAGAGTAAAAGCTGGAGTACACTTTAAACTTTAAACGGTTAACAGTGTGTAGTGTAAAGTGTTGTATCGGGACGATAGATAATAGATAATGTATAAAATAATGTTGGTTTTTTACAGTGATAAATTACAATTCTTCAACGTACTATTTATAATATATATATTATGTAGATATATTACTTACTTATGTGTATATGTATGTATAAATAGTTGTACTATTCTTTTGCAGTAAAATAAAAATATGTTCATTTCTCTATATATTTTATGCTACTATCAACTATCAACTATCTATCTACTTAGCCAGTTATAAATGTTAATATAAAATATTAATCGAGATTGTACAGTAGTGTATAGTATGTGGTGTGTGATATAAAAATATATGCACAATAATTAAAACTGTACGTTGTACGTTTTATGCATATTATTTTATCATTTTCCTTGGTTAGAATTTCTTCACGTTTATCGAATTTGTTGCTGCTCCTATTTCCACATGTTTTCTTTCCGTTGAATCTGTCCATCTATCTATCTTGTATGTTTCTAGTTTCTAGTTCTAGTTGCATAGTTCGTAGAATACAGAATCTATCTATAGCTATTTATATCACTGTATCTGTATTGAGTCTCATATTTATGACAAGCGTCATCCATTATCCATTAACCTCATGCATTACTTAAAGAATAATTATTATAGCTTATAAGTTGTAACTTGTAGTTGCGTGTTTTTTTAGTCAAATTAAAATTACAAAGTCGATGATGATTTTTTTGCTCAAATAATTTAATGGGGAAAGCTGCTAGAGTGTAGAATTGAGTTCTTGTACCATATCAATGTTCTTTTTTATGTAGGTTAAATATTAAATTGCGAAAATCAAAAATATTTATAAAGGATAAAGGTACATAGTATGTAATAATATGTTTGAAGTTCTTAGTACTAGAATTTCGCGTGATTGAAGTTATTTGGAAGATTCCGTATTTTCCGTATTTATTGAAGCTTGATGCTAAAGTGATTGCAGACGACGTATTTTGAACCATCCATGATTTTCAATTTGAGTGGGTAGTTGTTCTATAAGTCAGAAAATCAGAAAACATGATAAGATTGGAATAAAATGGCCGATTATAACTTTCAACTTCCAACAAATTATAATACATCATTTATATTTGCTATTTGCTAATTTGTTTGATATCTATTCAGGAAATGGAAATAGAACACTTACAGCGGGGAAAGAAGTGGCAAGGGGTACGGCTGCAGTCCATGTGATTTCTTGACCTGTTAACAAATTACAAGAATCATAAGTCAAAACTCGTAATATTTCTTATAATTTGGTTTGTTTGGTATTTGATATTTGGCGTATCCTATGTATTTTGTATTTTCACATCACTTCATCAACAAAAACTTTAGAATTACCAGGAGTTGTGGGACATCTTCCATCAGAAAGACTTCTGCAAGCGTTGCCTTGCATTCCACGGAATGGCAAGTCAATTTGTCCATTTCTCCAAGCCAAAGTTGCCTTCATTCTCTTGTGTTTCAATTCTGTGGAAAAAGGATACAAAATGAATCAGGTTTTACATAATTCCATATTTTGAGAACTCTCCTGTCTCTTGAGTTTCAAACTTCCAAAGTCCAAGGTGTTCAGTTTCTGTTAATTAAAAGGTAAAATGTCCTTACGTGGGGTGAATCTGACTGTGAGAATAGCAGTAGAATTAGCTCCTCTTGTCAGTCTGCATGGGCTGGAAGCTAAGCCATTGGAATTTTCACATGGAGTCACACTAATTTCATGAACAGTGCTTTGAACTAAAATACAAAATACACAGATGTAACATTTATTTCATTTAAAATTTTTTACAATTTCAGTAAATATTGGAGTTTTAAGAATTTCGAACTCACTATTTGATTCACGTCTGCCAGTGCAAGGTACATTTTCAATCACCTCAGCTGCAACGACGCCCAACAAAGCAAGAACAACTACAACACACAACTTGTACATTTTTCCTAGTTTTTTTTTATGTCAAAAACTCACAAAAAGTATCAAAAATAAAGTTATGTGACAAGCTTTGGAACGAGTCAAGGACCGAAAAGGATGTGAGTGGTATGTAATTATGGAGCAAAGAAACTCTCAAATGTTGTCACAGATAAATCCACTTACAGAATGAACTAGTTTGTCTTGATCAAATTTACAAATGCTGGTAAATGGTAAAGGATGAGAGGATGAAGAGACGTCAAAGAAAAAAACGATTTTGCTACTTCTCAAACTCACAAAAATGATTAATCTTTGAATAGTATGTAGTATGTAGCGTGTAAAAAACGCGAAGGTCAAAAGTATATTTTAAAAGTCAACAAAAGTATAAAGAATATTAAACTGGATGAGAAGAGGATAGAAAGAGAGAGAGAGAAAGAGAGAGAGAGAAGAGATTTGATAAAGAGACCTCGCTCAACTTTCTTATCAATTTTATTTGGTTTCATCCTATTAGAGTGAACAGAGTCTGTTGTATCTATCTTTATTAAACAATTTCATTCAAATTCATTTACTATTTCTGCTCCTTTATTATATATCTCTATGTTGTCTTGCTGCTTGGTTGGTTAGTCGGTTGGTTTTGCTTAACTTGGTTTCTGATTAGGCTGCAAAATTGGGGATATACATTATACGTAATACGTTTCAAATCATCACAAGTGTATGACAAATCTTTTCATTAATCAGTTTTGTTAGTTTACAAGTAGTACATTTTAAACTTTACAATGAAAGCACCATACATGTATAACGTTTAACGTTTTCCTTTTTCCTCATGAGAATCTCCGTATTATATATATACAATATACATACGAGGAAGTTAATAAACTGTACATAATAGAAACTAGATACGTAGTATTTCGTTTTTTCATCATGTGATAGAAGATAGAACCTTTGAATCTATTTTAATTCAACGGATTAACAGTGGCTCAGCATTCAACCATATTTAAACATGGTTGAACTCATTTACTTAATGCATAACTTGTATATCTATACATGTGTATAATATTATACTCATTATGTACTATGTGCATATGTATGTCAGTTTAGACTTGCCATCAGAATGAACAATTCTCGGAATAAAATGTAATGTTTTCTTGATTCTCATTTCTATTTTCCTTCATGTTGTGTCATTTTAGTAATATTTATCTGGAAAAATGTTCACAAAGACAAGACTCATCGTATCATGAATACAGATAAACCAAAGATATTGTCATCATGCATGTATGTTAGATACAGTTAAAGTAAGGGATCATTACTGCATATGCGCTCTTACATAATAGTTAATCATGTACAATGTACATTGTACAATATACATCCTTCTATCTTCTTTGAACACTCTATATGCTGACCACTTACGTGGTCGTATGATGTATGTAGTAGACTATACATGCAACACACACATTCTTATAGATAATATAGTCAACTCTATAAATAATACATCAAAGATTTGTTTAACGTCTTTTGACTTCTGGCTACCGTATTTCGCTGAATATTTACCCACCCGCTAGTAATTATCCAGTACTAACGAGATGATTCAAGTAATTATCCAGGGACAGCTTTTTGAACTCAAAACTGAAATTGGAATGATAAAAAATTCCTGGAACTACTTTTTGTATGCGTTCAAACATCACGCTCTTTGACAAAGAGTCTTTGCCCAATATCCAGTGGCCACAGGCTTGTATTAACTATTGACCCAGCAAATAATTACACACGGTGAAAACATTTAGGAAAATACGGTATACATACGAATCTCAGAGCTCTATTTTTTACTGTTTCATCTCTACTCGTTTAGGCGGAAAATTAGATCATCGAACACAGACGTAGAGCAATCACTTCATTGAGGAAAAAAATTAGATTGACCTTTTTTTGAACTTATTTACTACTAAAAGACGTTTGATCGTACGTAAGTTTGTGTGCTGAGATGATGATTTACGAATGATGTGGAATTTTTTCAGTCGGATGTATGTTTATAGTTTATAGTTTACACTGCACTATGTTATAAGCATTACGGTTTTACGTAAAATGGGATTCCATCATTAATCGTATTCATTAACCAGTATTCATAAAAAAGGAATTGGTATGTACATTTAGCGATTTGCCGTAAAATCCCACCCTCTAAAATTGTGAAATGACAAATGATGGTCTCCTTGTTGTCTCCAAATTCATACAAGATAGAAGAGATCGAAATAAAAGCTACGTTTCAGAGATATGCTTACGTAAATCGTACATGATAAGTTAAATGGAGAAAAAAAAATCATACACGAGTGCGTATTAAATTCTGGATTCCAGGACGTAACTCTAATACTGTAATACTGTGTATATATTCTTAATAATTTACTCATGACATGTACAAAACTTTTATATAAATACATTGAAATGCCACAATCATTTGTGGATTGTGCACTACATTGTGTGCATACTGCATAGTCTATAGGTCTCTTCCTACTGCAAGTCTATAGTCAAAGTTTGACAAAATATGACTTTGGGGTGACGATGATGACCGTCTGTGAGTTTCATGCGAAGAGGATAGTGATTCTGAAAAGCAAATGTAAAAAAAAAGATTTAACTACAAATGACACACAAAGATCAAGAGTTGAGTTTCAAAAATAAAACTACATGCTTTTGTTGTAAAAACTAGTAAACTAGTGTAATATTACATAATGATAGTCAAAAACTCCTTTATTATACGTGGTCCATGACGTCTGTATATTTACTGATGTTCATTCAGAATCAAAGTAGTTGTGAACTCATTTCTAGTGTCAACTAACCTGTCATGTAGGGATTTTATGAATGGCGTCACATATTGAAAATGTTTTGAATGCAAAATGACATGAATTTCAAAGCTACTTTGATGCTGAATGTGGGCAGTTTGTACAATGTACTTGTACTTTTAAACTCCGTTGATCTGTAACTGTTTTTGAATTTTTTCGAGGAAAAAGAGAACAAAAATTTTAAGACTTACAGGTGGATAAGTTTTCGCTAATTTGACTTCAGCCGTCCATGTATAATTTTTATGTGGTTCCAGAGGACAGGATCCATTTGTGAGGGATTTGCACCCATTAGGTTCGAGTGCAGGAAATTGCAAGTCTAAAGTAGGTCGGATATATCCTAAAGTTGCCTTCAGCCTATGAACTGAACTGCTAATCTCTGTAAAACAATATGGCACAATATGAAATTATTGATGAAAAATGTTAATGGAATGGTAAATGTGGTGAGCATAAATTTTGGTATGATACTGTATTATACGATTTTGTATTTCTCTGTTGTTATTGAAAAAAAAAATGTAAGGGTTTACTAGGAGAAAAGTCTACAGATAGAGTTGCAACATTTCCTCTCTTTAATACGCATGGCGAGTTTGTTGTTCCGTCAGCAGGAGATGGGCAAGGGCTCACTCGAACCTCCAAAATATCACTGATGGTTTCTATTTTCAAATTCAAATGCCAAATAAAAAAAAACACCTTTCTTAATAGTATCACAGAGGATCATATTTTCCAATATTTTTGGTAACCAGTGAAAGTCTATCGTGCGTACCAACTTCCTGTTTGGTCTTTTTGTCAAAACATTTTCCACTGTTGATGATTTCAGAGAAAGTACACTGCGCAAATATGGCTGCAATCAATATTAACACATTGGCTTTGAACATGTTTGCGGATGAAATATTAACACTTTATACACTTCAAACTTCAAATGCAAATAAAATTAAACGCCAATAAAGGTTTCCTGTACAAAAGCTGCAAAGAAACTCAGAATACTGGGCTACGGGAAGGAACTTTGACATTGTTTTATACTCTATAATGATGTATCTGAAGTCTGATGGTAATAAATTATTATCTTATCCTCCATGTATGCCTAGAAATATATTGTTTTCACGCAATAGATTGTGATATATATATATAGAGATACATAATATGTAGTATGACGCATGACCTACCTGTGTGCATATTTAATGTACATGATTACAAAGAACTACTGACTACTGAGTAATTAAAAAGTCATTTTAGTGGTGACGGAAAGTTTACTCTTCATATATACAGTATGTAATATATTTCTACAACATGCATATCTACTACCAACATTTCCATTATGTACAACTAATACACAACTTGTATCTTGATTGTAAATGCTATTACTTCTGTTAAAAGGAATCCGCATTTGGTTTGTTGTTGTCTTGTTTGAATTTCAATTTGTATATCTTGATCAATATCTAAATACTGAAAAATATCAGTTTCTTTGAGGTTGCTTATTATATTATGGTATAATTCACCAAAACTTTGCAATAATATTATTAACCAATTGAAGTATAGAACTCGGATTTCAACTACATGACCGCTACAAATGTTGTGAATTGTATAAAAATAAAATGTCGGTAGTTCTAGAGAGCTTTATATTTTCTCCAGCAATCTAGATAATTACGATAGAACCTATTTTTACACAGGCAGACTATTTTTATACAGACTATTCTTATACATTTATTGGCATCTCGTACACAGAGGTTTTTCAGTTTTCAGCATTTTTTTACTGATTGGAAACACACGACTTTTATAGGCATCCATAATTGAAAGCACAAGCCTTTTGGAATGAAGAATAAACATAATTTTGTAATCTTATATCTATAATACAGAACACAAAAAGTTTGGCCTACATTATTATAAACATCTTACAATGTGTTTACGCGTTTGGTTTCTATTTGTTTTGCAAATCATATCACACTTCATAATTATATAAGGTAATGACTTATTAATGAACTTAAATATGATTAAAAGTCTTTTTGTTTCCAGCACTTTCTTACATTTGTCAATGAGAAACGCTAGAACGAGCTTACAAGAACACATAATCACAATTAACGGTATTTCATATACTAACACTACAACAGTTGTTTTGTCTCAAGTTGATCTTCATTTTATGTAACACAAAACACATATTATAATATATATATATAACACATACCATACATTGTCAAAACATAAAGTATAAAGTACTGAATTTTGGAAATGCCATTAAAATGTAGTCAATAGATTGTTGGTATACAATGAAAAATCTTAATTTATGTCAACTAATTTTCTGTTTTATGAAAAAATGCACTTTGTTAGTTAAATGAACACTTTAATATTTTACTTATTATTTTTACTTGCTTCACCGCGAAAATAATTCAAACATGCCGAAAAACATGCAAATAAAATTTTTAAAGTTTTGTCTCTTATATACTAGTATTTTAGTGGACTAAAAGTTTAATTGTAGATGTAAATTACATCAAACTACATTTAAAAGGTTTTTGCTTGTGAATAGCTATCACATAAGAGAAGAATTATCATCAAAATGTTCAAAAGAAAAGTGTCCATCCGACCGTTTGAATATGACATCAAAAATGTCAAGAAACAAATAATGATAGAACTGCATAACTGCAGTCAAAGAGGATTAATAAAAACAGCCAAATGGTAAAGAAAAATAAATACTTACTATTCTATAAATATCTATAATAAATTATACGGAATAAGTACTTTAATTATTGTACATGAATTTTAAGATAAATCTTGAACTTATTCCTCATTCCTCTTTAGATCAATTCTAAGAATACAGAAGATATTGTCTAATGTTAAGTCAATACAATGTGCAGACTAATTAAATAGCATGTTTATATTATGAACTACATTTTTTTCCCTCAATGAAACACTTACATTATGAACAACAGGCCAATTTAAAACATGATTGTCAAGTGTTAATGTGATAAATAAACAGAACAAATTGTGTAAAACTCTGTTGCCGTTGGAGGAGATAGCGCATTTATGATCCAAATTGTTAAGAAATAGCAGTACCTCTTATGCAGCTGAAAAGCTGTTTTGCTCTTTTAATTTCTTTTTTTGGGGAACATTAAGTGTTCTCCTCACAAATCAATCTAGAGAAAACTGTATCAATATTAGTTAATATAACTCTCTTAGTCACCTTTTTACATAAAAAATGTCCTGTTCTAAGCATTATTAAGGATGAATAATAATGTGGATTACTTCATTTTTATGTACAGGTTATCAGAATTAAACTATGCTTTAAATGAAATTCCTTTGACAGTGGAACAAAGTATGTCATTTTCATCGATACAACTATCTGAGATGGCTGAATATGATTCTTACCTATTTTGTAAATCTTTATTCGACAATACTGAATATCAAAGGTATGATAATCTTATAATATATTATTATACATGAATGATAGTTATTTTATGATTTAAGAGTATAGTCTTAGATAGTACAAAACACAATCAATAACTAAAATACTTATCTTTATTACAGATGTGCTTACTTTGCAGAAGAGTTTACAAAGACATGTCCATTACTTAGATTTTTGAGGTTTCTTGCTCTATTTTTGGACTGTGAGAAAAAAAGACTTGAAAGTTTAAGTGAACTAACAGGTATTTAACTATCATAAAAATTATATGCAAATGGTATTAAATAATTAGTATTATTTGTAATTATTGTGCTTAATCAAAGTTAGTAGGTACTTCAATTAAAAATAAAGCAGAGGTATTATAGCAATTTATGAATTGTTTTTGTAAATGTTTTTTTTGTATTTGTACAGTTGTTGCAGATCCAAAGCAAATGGAACAATTAGTGGAGTTAGTACATGAAATTTTAGTGTCATATGATGAAGATGTATTACCTGCAGATTATGATTCTTATGATTTATATTTACTTGGTATGATATCACGTCGTTTGGGTGATATAGAAAAAGCTATAGACTACTTGATAGCTTCTATAAAAAGAAATAATGTAACTTGGGGAGCTTGGATTGAGTTGTCTTTCCTCATTGTGGATAGAAAAAGGGTATGAAAATATAATATTAAATTCATGACCAATGTACAATGAGATGTTGTGCATGTACTTTATTATGATGTAGAACATGAAAACTGTCTTAATGTATGAAATTTTACAAATTGATAGTTTTTTATTATTATCTTTTATCTTTCTATATTTCTTGTTTACTATTCACTATTCATATAGTTGGCTGAATTGGAAAGTACTTTACCCGAATGTTGGATGAAGCATTTTTTCATGGCTCATATGTATTTAGAACTTCATATGAATGAAAAAGCTCTCAAAGTATACTTTGCTTTACAAAAGGCTGGATTTCATAAGAGTCTTTATGTAAAGTCTCAAATTGCAATCACTTACCATAATGTACAACGTAAGTATCAAAACCTTTACAACTTTTTATGCCACATAATAATATTTATTGTTAGAAACATATAATAATTGTTATTACAATGTGTATTACATTTTGAAATATTTTCACTAACAGGTGTTGATGAAGCAATTGAAACTTTTGATATTTTAAGTGAAGAAGATCCATTCCGTTTAGATGATATGGATTTATACTCAAACATGTTATATGTTAAATCAGAAAAATATTACCTTCAAGTTTTAGCAAATAAAGCAGTAGAAATTGACAAATATCGAGTAGAAACATGTTGTATAGTAGGTCAGTCACCTTACTTTTTGCTATTACATATAAATATTAAATAGTGTATGACATGTATATAATATAAGTAAGAATAATAATCTCATATAAATCTTATGGAAAATTTTCCAATTAGTTAGTTATTATGCACATTTTAAATTGATATACTTTTTGTATTTTATATTAATTGCAGGAAATCTTCATAGTTTGAAACGAGAACATCATAAAGCTATAGATTATTTTGATCGCGCACTAAGACTAAATCCATATTATTTATCTGCTTGGACTTTAATGGGCCATGAATTTATGGAATTAAAAAATTCTAATGCGGCAATCCAATGTTATCGTGAAGCAGTTGGTACGTTTAAGTTTTGTTTCTAAAAGTTCATTAGTTTTCTGTCGAAAAGATAAAATATTAAGTCATCAGTCATCAGGTTACTTCTTTATGGATTTCTTAACGAAACACTATTGGTTAAACATTGTAAAAATAAATACTGTGCTGCAATAATTAATTTGTTTGTTTATGATTCTGAAATATTATTATAGAAGTAAATCGACATGACTATCGAGCTTGGAATGGTTTAGGTCAAACTTATGATATCTTAAAGATGCCAGCTTTTAGTTTATATTATTACAAACAAGCTCATCGTTTACGTCCAAATGATAGTCGCCTACTTACAGCCCTTGGTGAAGCATATGAAAAATTAGATCGTTATCCATGTGCAGCCAAATGTTATGCTCGTGCCAGACAGCTAGGAGATGTTGAAGGACTTGCTATACTCAAGCTTGCAAAGTATGTAAAATTCATCAGTCTTACACGTATTTAATATATATTATATCGGTATATGTATTCATTTTAACTATTTTAAATAACTACTATTAGATAAATTATCGACTAATATGATTACGTTTTTGTATTTTTTTTTAAATCTTTGCATTTATTTTTTACAGACTTCAAAAGTTAGCAAATCCAGATAAGGCTGCGAGTGCTTTTCTAGAATATTTACAAGAAATGGAAGCTCAGAACGTTCAAGATAGAGATGAACAAGGACGTGCTCATGGTTTTCTTGCTAATTACTTTTATACAAAGAAAGACTATGATAATTCATATAAACATGCTTTCAAGTGTTGGGAATTTCCAGAGGTAAATATCAAATTATTAAGAGACTTGAACAAAATGTCGAAATAAATTAATGCATAGAAAATTATTGTAGTATTTGATATTTTATGCATGCTTACTATGTATGCCTAAAACATCTCTAATCTCTACATTGTATTATTATACATCATTCTATATTCTATAATATGATTGTTTTTATAGGTGAAAGATGAAGCAAAGGCTCTACTTCAAAAACTTGCAGCAATGAAATTACCAACACATTGGCCTGTTGATCCTCATGTTCTAGGAATAGATTTAGAAAATCCACCTGCTTCATCAGACACAATGGAAATGTCAAATGAAGAATTACCTGATATAGAATTACCACCAGCTTAAATGTATAACTTATTTCTATTTTTCATAAATTTTTTGTTATACTTAACAAATCAAACTAAACTACAAGTTGTAGTCCACAACCAAATGAGAATTATTGTATTGTGTTGGTATTAAATTAACCGTTTAGTATGATGTTGATATAATATTATGTTTCCATTTGAATTCTAAAGAGAAAGACTGTATTTTTTTGTTACTTCAACAATATATATGAATTATAAAAGGAACAAGGAACAATAATTAATTTTTGTGTGTTCATTAATTTTCTAATGAATCAAATATCGAATATAAAAAGTACTGTCTATACAAATTAAATAAATGAGATGAGTTTTTATAGTAATCATTTAGTCCTTTGAATTTTTCATTAAAACTAAATGATTTAATTATGAATAAAAAGGAAATCTTTCGAATTAGAAAACATATATTATGTATTATGTATTATGTAACAGCTCATCAATTTTTATGAACAAGTTTTTTATTGCATAATCTATGATAAAAGTGGTAAACAGAAACAGTGGTTTCAGTATATTATATTATAGTGTTATTTATTATGTAGCATAGTATATATATTTTATACATTAGAAACCTACACATATTAATTATAACGTATAACGTGAATCAGTAGAAATGCATAAAATTCAACAGCTGGAAGTTATTATTTATTATATATTTCATAATATTTAATATTATCTTAATTTTTCTTTTTCTTTGTTTGTTGTTGTTGTTGTTGACCAGTGTTAAATTGCTCTTGATAAGCTTGTATAACTTCATTTTGAGTTTGTTGGGGAGCAGGTGAATAACGAGAATATTCCATAGCAAATTCACCTTTTCCTTGAGTTGATGAACGGAGTTCAGAAGAATAACCAAACATTTCATTCAATGGAACTTCTGCTGTAACCACGAACCAGCCGTCATTTTCATCTGTACTTGTAATAATTCCCGTACGCCTTTGAAGTTGACCCATAATAGTACCTTGAAATTCACTAGGGGCAGTAACTTCGACAAGCATAACAGGTTCTAAAATTTGCCAAGTTCCAAATTCATAGGCTAAAGAAAAGAGAGAAAAGCAGAAAGAATATTGAATATTATTAATTATTACTCTACTTTCTTTTTATTTGTAAAAGTGTCATTTAAAGGATTATTTGCCAGTATTTAGTGTGCACAGACGTATAATATAATAAGTCATCAAATCTTTTCTTGCAATATATTCTTTGTTTTCTATCATATTTCATTTTACAGACAGTATAAAGTATAAAGTATAAGTAGTACTTACTTTGTTTCATAGCTCCTTGTGTAGCCAAGACAAAAGAAATTTCATTGGAATCCACCATATGATTGTCACCATCTATAAGACGAAATTTGATTCCCGCTATTTTATGTCCAGTTAAATATCCTTTTTCACAAAATTGTCGGAATCCCCTTTCAATATGGGGAATGAATTGAGATGGAACATTTGTACCCCTTGTTTCATTACTAAATATAATTTTTGTATTTTCTTGTGGTGGAAGTGGCTGTTAAAAAGTACAATAATATCCAACAAAATGGATTTTACATAATGGATACGTGAAATATACAAACATATAAAGATATGTGAATTATAAGCAAAATGCATTGTAATAATGGTATTTTTCGAATACTTTTGTGCAAAATTTACCTCTAATATTCCTATAACTCGACCGAATTGACCAGAACCCCCACTCTGTTTCTTATGTAAAAAGTCAAATTCACACGCAGACATAATCGATTCACGGAAAGAAACTTTTGGTTTTCCCATTACAACAGGACAATTATATTCTCGTTCCATACGCTGTTGAGAGTATAAAACAAAACATTGTTTTATTACGTAATGTGCTTATTATATGTAATTATTATTGAATTCAAAAACGTGTAAATATGAAACTAGAAACTAGTAATATGAGAACATTTAAAAACAAGAACATTTGTGTGCAATAGCAATCGATTTGATTAATAATAATGATCGTTTTAAAATACCTGTGCATAAATTTCAAGATGAAGTTCACCCATTCCAGATGCAATTGTTTCTTTATTATCTACATCATATTCTATATGGTATGTCGGATCTTCTTTTGTAAATCTTGAAACAGCTTTTGAGAAATTATCCAAATCTTTAGGTTCTTTGGGTTTGATGGACATTGAAATAACAGGATCAGGAACAAAAATAGATTCCATTGATACTTTCAACTCTTTGGATGTAACAAAAGAATCTCCACTTGCACAGTCAACACCAAATAGAGCACAAATATCACCAGCATATACTTCATTTACATCTTCCATCTGATCCGCGTGTAAACGTACCAATCGAGAAGTTTTAACCTATATAGAAAGTTTATAAAAGATGAAATGAAGGAAACTTGGTACAACAAAAGCAATAGATTATATGTATTTATTGTTGAAAAGCAATAGATTATATGTATTTATTGTTGAAAAGCAATAGATTACATGTATTTATTGTTGAAAAAAAGAAAGAAAAAGAAAATCATCCAACTTACTTTTTTACCAGTACGAGTATTAAATATATTTTCTCCTTTCGTAAGTTTTCCTTGATAAACTCGAATATATGTTAATTGACCAAATCTACCTGCTTCAAGTTTAAATGCTAATCCACAAAATGGGTAACGGCTTGATCGTTCAGGACTCATTTGAATTTTCTCTCGTTTATCAGTACTCTCATCAAAAGCAAAATTTTGAACCTCTGATGGATTAGGAAGATATTCTAAAGATGCATCTAAGAGTGGTTGAACACCTTTATTTTTTAATGCTGAACCTACTAATACTGGTGTAAATTCTCGTTTTAAAGTTGCTCTACGTATAGCACCTATACACAGGAAAAAGAAATTTAATATTGTTTTTGTGCATTTACGAAATATTTAGCTGTAGTATTTTTTAATGTTATACTGTATATTGTACAGAGTCCAGTATACAATAATGATATTAACTATTGTACATATATTGCTACATAATTAATTAATTAATTGTAGGTAATAATATGAATCAATCAAAACAATGCATACTTTTCAATTCCTCCTTTGTTGGTTTTCTTTCCTCCAAAAATATTTCACCTAGAGTTTCATCAGCATTAGAAACATGTTCTAATAATTCTTGATAATAATCTTCTACTTGCCTTCTCATCTCTTGTGGAATTTCTTCTTCTCTGATCACATTTCTAAAAATTCATCAATGTGGTATAATATAATCATGATAATTAAAGTTATTAAAGTAATACAACTTTTTTAAACTGGATGTGTAAACTTTGAAATTGAAGCGCTTTTGCTATAATTTTTTCATATTTAAAGTTTAAGATGCATAGTATAAAGTATATAAGTATATTAATGCAGAATAATGTTGATTTTCAACTCACCCAAAATCTCCTTCAAAATATAAGGCTTTTTGTTCAATGATGTCAACAATACCTTGCAAATTTGATTCTAAACCAATTGGAAGTTGAAGAAATGCAGCATTATGTCCTAGTTTAGATCTGAGTTGATTTATTACTCTATATGGATTAGCACCAAGTCTATCTAATTTGTTAATAAATGCTAAACATGGTACATTATATCTTTTCATTTGTCGATTCACAGTCATGGATTGACTCTGAACACCACCAACGGAACACAAGACTAGAATTGCACCATCTAAAACTCGAAGAGCACGTTCTACTTCTACTGTGAAATCTACATGACCTGTAACAAAATTAATAGGAAAAAAACGATGTGTCAGACAACAATTAGTAGTAATTTTTATCAACAGTATTTTATTTAATATTGCTACCAATTATTATTATAGGTAAAACACATTTGTTTGCTACAACTAACCCGGTGTGTCAATAATATTGATATTGTGCTCGTTCCAAACAGTATAAGTTGCTGCAGATTGAATAGTAATTCCTCTTTGTCTCTCCAACTCCATGGAATCCATTGTTGCACCAACATTATCTTTTCCTCTAACCTGTGACAAGTACATAATATTAGTATGTATGATGTTTTTGTACATTTAGAATTTCTTCATTATACGTATATTACAAAATATTAACCTACAAAGCTTTTTTTGTACCGAAAAACTTTTAATACCTCATGCATGGTTTGAATCTTTCCAGTGTAGTATAAAATTCTTTCCGTCACAGTAGTTTTTCCACTGTCGATGTGTGCCGATATACCAATATTACGAATTTTGGACAAATCATGATGTATTACATCTTTTGATATTCTTCCCCCTGATGGATTTGCATAATTTCTTTTGAAATAGTTTAAATTTTTTAATATCTTATTATTATGTGAAGAAATTATTCTAAGAGTTTTATAAAACATTTTGGATTTTATTTGTTATATTTCTTGTATCACAGCAAACGTAGCAGCAATACAAACTGATTAATTGAGGTAGATCTACTACATTTAATATCTCACTAAACACACAACAAAACTGATATAACAGCTATATTATGTAACTGTGAGTTCTAAACTAAAATAAAAAATACACCGGTTCAAAAGTTAAGTAACTGCTTAAAAATATAATTTTAATTCTACTAGTAGGTCTCATAAAATTGAGATTTCATCAGATCATGCCTGATATATTTTTCAAACCTGATTTACCATTTACCACCACTTTACTTTTCAATGATTTTTTATATGCATAATATGAAATACATGTATGTACATACATATGTCCATACCAATGTTGGGCGGAATGTCAAAATTTTGTCGTTAGTTAAAATGCTTGATTAATTGCAACAGTTTAGTTTTATAGTAGATTATTGTATCAGTTTATTTAGTTGGACAACCAGGGTATCACCAAGTGCCTATACTATATATTAAGATGTCATCCGTTCAAGGAGAGAAATATGAAATCCAGATACCAAAACCTTCAAGTAAGTTTTTATATCAAAACTATCATTTGATTTGTAAATACATTCCATAACATTATAAATGTCAATGGAATTTAAATAAAAGGAGCTAACTGTAATCCCTTGCTGTTGTATGACTTTAAGGTGCCTTAGTGACTGGAGGATTGTTGGCTTATATCGGTGGAATCTTCCTCTTGTTCGCCTTTGCCAGGTATTTCTATCATATTATTTCAAAGTTATCATGATCTTATACATAGTGAATTCTGTGTGCAAATGAAGAGTCAAAGCATGAAACTTGAATGATGATGTATCATTAATTTCAGCCCCTTTTGGCTAGTGTCATGGACCTATACTTTCAGCCCTTTCAAAAATATGGGACTTTGGGAATTTTGTTTTGACAAATACAGACATCCCAATTTTCAATATGACAGACTCTTCTCTGGTTGTCATTATATATATGAAGAATACTTTTTAATCATTCGAGAATGGATTCTTCCAGGTAGTTCATGTTTCCAATGGTGTTTCAAATATTTATATCTATGTAGCTTTGGTATGTAAATGAATTTTATGGTTAAAATTTAATCAGTTGTTATTTGGTTGGGTTTTAAAGGATGGTTGATGACCGTGCAAGCTTTTTTCACAATGGCATTTATGAGTTCCTTTGGAACTCAAATAATTC
>JAQGBH010004077.1:0-17898 GCA_034698265.1 Sminthurinus aureus | reverse complement strand
GGAAACTTGTAAAGTCTCTCTCTCATAATCTAAGGAATCCTGGATGGATATTTATTCTAGGGACTTACACATATTATAATAGCCTTACATATAGTTTACCTAGTACTAATTTAGTGGTAAGTTGTATAGAAGCATTAAATATTTGCCTTAATTTCCAATTTATTGTAAAAAAATGTGTTATTAAATTTTGTTTCAATATACAGAGCAATATATATTATAGTGAGCAATTGTACTGAAATACACGACGGAGAAAATCAGCGTTTTAACTTACTTAAATCATCCCTATATATACTTAATTAAGTGATGAAATTTTAATCGTTCATTTCCAAACAGTTTATGGTATCACAAAATATGTATAATATAATTTAAAGATACGAGAGCGAGAGCTATATATATAGTTTTCTCAGTATGCATAGCTGACCAGTCTCCCAATTTTTAGAATATTATGAGATTAATTACAAGTATCATGTCATCCATGTCAAGAGTGGCCTTCCCATTGACAGTACTACAAAAAACTCATCCAAATTGACAAAATGACAACTGAAAATATAAGTGTTACACCGATTGTGATGGGTGAGATGACAAACAATTTCAAAAATCAAGAATAATATCATTTCTTCTTTATTAGTATCTTTATATAATACATTATATATTATTATAACATATTTTATGAAGATGCTTATTAACAACTAAAACTTAATTAATTATAAATAATTGCAGTAGGTGGTTTCTTTGCTGCAGCATTCTCTGTGTATTGTCTGCGAGAATTATATCAATGGATAAGAACAACAAGGAGGCAACCTCGAGCTCCAATAATCCCTGTTGAACAACAAAATGAAGTTTTCTTGACATTACTTCGACCTGAATTCAAGCCACTATTTCCTGGTTATTGTCGAGCCGGTGAAACAGTCTCTTTTCAAATTATATTTCCTAATGTATTGAAAAATCGAGAGTACAATCCACAACTTCAAAATCAATTATTATCTTATTTGAACATATCAATCAAATTACAAGATCAAAGCACTCCGTGTGAAGACGTTCCATTTATTCTGGAACAACTGCCAATTACTGAAGGTTCCGATGATGTTGTTTTAAGTTACAAATTTAGTGTCAAGCAGACTGGAAAACATGAGTTGTCCATTAAATATCATAATTTTCCATTACCAAATACACCATACATGAAACATTTTTATGCTGGTCAAATTGATCCATTGTCAACTGTCTTTGTGAGAAAATCTCCAGCTATTCTGTGCGTCTCAAATGTACCTACTTACTCGTTAATAATTGAACCTAAAGACAAACATAATAACCTTTGTCAAGTTCATGATGTTAATCTAGACCTCTTTTCTCTAGTTATTACAGAGGTATGGGAAATGTGAATGATATATATAAAATAGTCAAAAATTTATATGTCCTATTCATGTTTTATATAATTTTATACAATTCGTATTACATTATACATTATAAAAAAAAACATTGTATCATGTCATATATTATTATATATTTTATATTTTATCAGATTGAAGAAGGGAAAAAGGGGGTACCAGTTGAACCTCTCACATACTCCTTTGAACAAGACAGAGATGATTGGGGAGCAGCACAACAAAAAATTCGGTTACAACTTGAATTATTTCATGCTGGTGTCTTTTCTGGACAAATTTCATATGGTGAAACTGTAATACAAAATGGATCATTTGAAGTCATTTGCTTGACACAAGAAGAAAATGATAAATTCCGCTCAATCCTACTCGTGAATCCTGGAACGATATATCATGATGCTCAAGTGATACAAATTGGATCGGATGTTAAAACTAAACGTCGCAAGGTCTATATCTACGTAACACCACAAATCCTGTCTGTTAAAGAATTTTATTTTGGAATCATTTCCTCTACGATAGCTGCCTATCATGTTTTACCTGCTACTCGGGTAAATTTTCTTAAAGAATATGTGTGTTGTAAAATGTACAAATGTTACTTATGAAATTTATAGGCCATGTTTAAAATTTGTAATATGAATATGAATATTTCATATTATTTTATCTATTTTTATATAGGTTGAACTATTATCTACAAAAGAAGATGCTGATGTGTGCTCATTATCATTGTCTGACCGAATGCAATCTACAGTTTTATTGGAAATGGGTGTATCAAATGCTCGGATTGTTATTTCATTATTTTTATTTTTCCTTCAACAGCGACTTGGTGGCTCTGAAACTTTTGAAAACAAAATGAAATTCTTTAATCAAGAACTCCGAAAAGTAATTTCAGATAAAGATAGGCAAACTTCAAATGTCATTAATATTCATAGGTCTTCCATAATTGACTCGGTACGTAAAATCAACATACTTTTACGTTTACTTATTTTATACTTTCATCTGAAACCTCAAAGGTGATAAATGAATATATGATGAATTTGTGTAGTGTATGTAATATAAAAGTAATGGCATTGTCTTTGATGTAAACATATAATAGGCACACCGTGAAACAAAATACTGGCAGGCAAAAGACTGGAAAAAGTAATCAAAATTCATCTTCTGTATCAGATATAAGATTTCTCCATTTCTATCATTTGACTCAAAACTTAAGGTAAATGTTGAGTGAGACTTCAGTGTTGTTATGTTTGTGTTTTCTAGGAAATTCAAAGTAACTTTTGTTGGAGAAGAAGGAGCGGATGAAGGTGGCTTAAGAAGAGAATTTTTGGATTTAATTTGCCGTCAAATGTTTGAAAACAAGCCTAACGGCATGTTTAACTCTCTAGGAAATAGTAGATTTGTGCTTCCAAATTGTAGTTCAACTCGAGATACTATGTATACTTTAAAGCATTACGAACTAGCCGGTCACATTGTGGGTATGTACAAACAGAATGTATTATGAATTTTGAATACTGTGATAATATAATAGAACGAGTATACAATTTCACGATCGAGTAAGCAAAAAGTGAATAAACTTCAGTTGTAATTTTTTGTAGGTAAATGTATGTTGGAAACTGCGATAGGAGGCTATTATAAGCAGATGGTACATGCTCGATTTTGTCGATCCTTTTTAGCTCAAGTCATTGGTTTTCCAACCCATTATAAAGTAAGATTCTATCAAATAATTTTAGTGGTTCAATTTTCAATCACTCTCAATTTGTTTCAACTTTGAAAACCACTCACAAATCCCAATGTGATTACAATTCACTGATTTCTTTGTTTTTTGTTACATAGCATTTTGAGGTAGATGACCCAGAGTTTTATCAAACCAAAATAAAATACTTGTTGGATGCAGAGGATATCAATGATATGGAATTGACATTCTCCGAAGAAGTTTACAGTGAAGGTGGAAAAGTAGTTTCTGTGATAGATTTGATTCCAAAAGGATCAAGCATACCCGTTACAAACGAAAATAAATTACAATATTTGCATTGGCTAGCTACATATCGACTGTGTAGTAAAATCAAGGCAGAGATTCAATCTTTTGTCAAAGGATTAAATGACATTATCCCTTTTGGATTCCTCACAAATTTTGATGAGAATGAGTTGGAACTATTGATGTGTGGAAGATCTAAGATTGCGGTAGAGGACTTGAAAAATTTTCATACTCTCACCCCTTCAAATGAAATGCATTGTACAAAAATAGTAAGTTGGTTCTGGAATTCGCTTGATTCTATGTCGGAAATTGAGAGAGCCAAATTACTTCAATTTACAACAGGTAATAATCATTTTTTATCATTTTAATCGTTTCGAAAATGATTTAGTATAATGGGGAAAATAAGATACTCATATTGTACTAAATATCATTCAATCTAATATCTAATTCTTCAAATAATATATAGGATCATCTCTGTTACCACATGGAGGATTTCTAAACTTAGAACCTCGTTTCCGAATTACAGTCACAGGTACAATGGGT
Source organism: Sminthurinus aureus (assembly GCA_034698265.1). Classification (NCBI taxonomy): domain Eukaryota; kingdom Metazoa; phylum Arthropoda; class Collembola; order Symphypleona; family Katiannidae; genus Sminthurinus; species Sminthurinus aureus. The sequence goes on along the minus strand of JAQGBH010004077.1, from coordinate 14,007 downwards.
AAACTTCCAATTGCACACACATGTTTTTCTGAAATTTGCTTGTCTAATCACATTTCGTATGAAGAATTCCAAAAATCCTTATTGACAGCCATAATTGAAGGCTGTGAAGGTTTCAGTTTCAACTAAAACCTTTTAGTGATAATAAAAATAGCCATAATTAACTAAAACCAAAATATTATATATTGTTGATTATCGCAATATCTAGATATATATTATTGACTATCGTATGTATATGTACGGTGTAACAATCTATACATATACATAATATTTAAAAATCAAATTAAACACGCAGTTTCCTTCGATTATTCGCAGCGAAAGAAATCTTTCATTTTATTCTAATGTTTTTTACGGCTTAAGTTTTACTTATAATGTGAAGGGAGTCTCAAAAGTATAAATAATAATGTGTAATTCCATTTTTTATATTATATTATTATAGTTGTACCTTAAATGTATGTTATACATACCAATGTTACAAGTTACAACCATACTGTGATTTTCAAACAAATCGTGCAATTATTATAAATAATAGTACCAAATATGAGTATGTGTATAATATCAATGCATTCCTTAGTTCAAATAACTTTGTCAACCACAGCCAATTTTTTGATGAATTATCTTAAAACGACAACAGAAACACTATGATGGCGATGACAATATTAAACTTCCTTCTATTTCATATTATAGAATTTAGTAAGAGATAAAAGTTATTATTCGGACGAGAAGTGAAGAAAGAAACACGAAAGTATAATATAAAATATAATACCTTTTTAAACTAAAAGCTGAAAGACATGAATGCAAAATGTGCTGTATGAATCATGGATACAAATATTTAATATTTATAAAATAATTGTTGATTATTCTTAATAATAATTATTATTCTAAAGCTAAGCACACAATATACTTCCAATTTCAAACCTCTTTACTATTTGGATTATATTCATCATAGTATTGAAGCAATAATTAAATAGCATATATTATGCCTTATCGGCCTTTATAGACTATGTATTGTAATATATTGTACATCCTGTGTATGAGATATACCTGATATTCTTGAGGTGTGTAGTTTTCTAAACTTGTTTTAGATTTTACTCCTTTTATACTGTTTATGTTAGTTTTGTATAATATATTATGGAGGAGTTTTTGTACATATTTTTTTATTGTACATTTTTGCCAAAAATTGCATATACACAAGTTTATATTTGAAAGTTTAAGGGAAACGTTTCCGAATTTCTGAATAGTAAGAATAATTATTATTATTGTTGAAGATGTATACGATGAAGTTTGTAAGTAGTTTTTTCTTTCATTATTGTACACTTTGGTACAAAACATTGTTATTATTTTTATGTTACTCAAATATTTTACGCGTACAAAATAATAGTATATGGTATATTATGATATATGACACATGAGATATGTGAACAATACAATGCACACATGTATATGTATGTGTATGCAATTTACTATGAAATTTGCTGAAAAATCCAATTGCTTTGTTAATAAAAAATGGGACGCCAGGTCTATATTATGATTCTAAAATCGTATAAAATGTGTATTACATTCATTTCGTATTAGTTAGTGTATATACTAAATTTCATAAAGTTCTTAGATTATTTGCACAGTGGAGAAACATGAGTATGTAGTTTGCATATATACATTGTTCGTTAATCTCTTTATTTACTCAGTACAATGTGTCGGACTCATGTGAAGTTTGAATTCCGTTATAATGCTCACAACCTCTTTTGTCAACTGTCACAAATAGTGTCGTGTTTTGTATAAATACGAAGAGTCATCAGCATCAACATGTATACATGTTCGATATTTGATATTATGTCAATATTTGAAGTATTTAATGTGTCTTGACATTGACATTGCCATCATTTTTTGAAGTCTATGACCTATTCCTTTTGCTTTAATTTTTGATTCATTTACTCCTTTTTAATATTTTTAAAACTGAAATGCATACATGTGACATGGATTAGATGGGTAGAATTTTGTGAAATTCCTCATTCCTCACACTTCATGTTGGCAATCGATACTACTTTTCACGTGCATTTATGTGCTTTTACTTGGTTCTCTTCTCTGTAGATCATAATTATACACCTCCATTTTTCACAGGACAAAATGAGGATCAAACAAGGGACTAAAAATACTAAAAAGTGTGAAAAATGCATGGTTTGGTCATGAACATCAAGAAAGTAGGGCAAAATGATGCAAATTTATATAAGAGCTGTAAGCAGGTTTGTCTAATCAGCAGTCTTAATATGGAAATCGTACTTAACCATCTAGTACAAAATTATATTTTCATTGATCCTTTATCCTATTACATTCCAGTATCTTTAGTCAGCTTGTCTTAATTTCATGTCCGTTGACATTCATTTTTAAAAACGTTTATAATTCACGTTTAAAAAAGTCAAGAAAAGAACATCATGTCTCGTGTATGCTGAGAAAAGTTCATATTTACTATTTACATTCAAGTTTCCGTTCTGTTTTGGTGATGTACATTTTTACTTTTCCATTTCCTGTCCTATAAAATACAAAACATTCAATATTCTTTGTTAATTGTATATGTATAGGCGTCACTCGTGTGTAAATAAATGAAAAGTCAAAAGCCAAATCCTAAGACATTTGAAGACGACACTACTAAATTCCAGACTAGTGACTGATTCCATTTTCTACGGAAGAAGAATAAACACATTGATCTCATGACCGCAATTTAATTGTCTATAAAGTCGAAACTTTGCTCATGTGCGGATTTAGTTAGTTTCAAACCTGATTCCGAAGCAGCCGTATAAAAATCAGTGCCGTGAGCCTTGAGGGAAAGTGACAAGTGGGGAAAAGTTATAGCAGAGTGAAAGTAAAGCAAAACAAGTGAAAACAATAAACAATAAGGAAACTACACTAACTGCAAAGAAATGACGATGACTTCAAAAAAGTCATCATTGCCTTTAAAGTTCATCCTCTTCTTAAAATCAGTGTCATGTTTAGTTCAACTAACTTTTGGAGCAACACATATACTTCCTTTGCAAGTTTCAAATGGTTCAAACTACTACTATAGCACTGGAAGTAATGATGACAATTTGAGCTATACAAGTGAGAGTTTTCGTGGAGGAAAAGCGATTTCTACCACTCATAATTATAATGGAAATAACTTAAACTATAACCCCAACAAGAATATGATGATGACTAGTCTTAATGGAATCACCACGAATAACATTGATGCCAATGATTTGGACAGTTTATGGTCAAATGCGGATGACTCTTTATCACCAAGTGTTGTAAATCCAGGAGGAGTAGATCCAGCCTCTGCACCATCAAGTAATGTTGGATACGAAACCACTGGGCTTGCAAGTACAAATTATGGACAAAGTTACACTATTGGACAAAGTCATGGACATGTGCATGCTCCAACACATGATCATCATCAAGGTAATGCTCATCGAGGTTGGGGTTGGACACCTCCAATTGTCCCCGTTAAGCCAGTTCACTATCAACATTACCCCGCTGTACATGCCCACCATCCAAAAGGCCCATCCCACTATTTGAATCATCATAATCATCATCATCACGGCGGATGGAATAACCATGGATTTGGAGGAGGGTGGAATAATGGATACATTATAGGTCAGAGTTTTGGCTGGAAAAATTACGGTAATAAAAAAGATTATGAGATTACAAAAATACTATGTACATTTTACAAACACTATATACTATATAGTAGTTTATATTTCAACAACATTTTTGAATTCTAATTGATATTTTTTTGAATACTTTCTTTTTGGTCTACCAAACAATAAATAGATTTCGATATTTGGGACACTGTAGTTGGCTGGTTAGGATTGAAAGGTGTTGGACTTGCGAGTATTCTCAAAACTTTACTCATTATAATTCCAGCAGCAATTATCATCATATTCCTCATTTTACTCATCCCCATCCCATTTTTTTCCCAGAGTTGTGCTCGAACAACTGGTTCGTTATGGTCTGAGACAAGTCGTCTCACTCAGAAAGTGCTTAATTCTGATGAGTGTGTGGAGAGAATCTCTTGCGAACTCTCAAGTATGGCTAAGAAATATGATCAGACAACTTGGATTGACACGTAAGAATTGAATCTTTTATTTTTTTTATCTTTATTCTTTGTACATAACTTTCTCCGGCTGCTTTCTCTGGTTTTATAATGTAATATAAACTTTCTCTTTCACTAAATTATACATTATACAGACTTTTGAAGAATATGCCCCGAAAATACCAGTCAACAAAATTGATGGAAAGAATCTCCAAAAGTTTGACATACAATATAGACCAGGTGGATTCAAAACAGAAGGAGGAGAAGAAGAAAGGAAAATATAGTAAGGATGTAAATAAATGCTCAAAATTCCTCTGTGATCCACTGTCTCAACTTACAAAAGTACTACTCACCAGGAAAAATAGCGACAACAATTTTCAAGACAATTCGGAAATTCAATCTGAAAGTTTTCCAGAACCAATATTGACCACAACAACAACAGTGACAGCAACAACTACTGAAGAATGATTTTTATGTTAGCATAGTATGCTGATCCATTATTTATTATTCAATCTGACTGACATTTGAGTTATTTTGTTATTATGTTTAGATTTTATACTGACTGAGAATATTACACTAAACAAGACACCAGAACATGGAAATGATTACACTAATATTTCTTAAATACCAGAACCGACAAAATACACTAAATACTGACTGATTTTTAGGACTATAGTTACGACTCATTGTTATGTTATACTTTATAAGTAAATCAAGTGCCAAGTAATTTATCTATTGTTATTTATACTTTTAATACTCCCATTTAATGCGTTATTAATTGCTAAAATGGTGGGATAAAAACAATCTTAGATATTACACATTACACATGCTGTTACCGTTTCTTCCTTATTTATTTGTGAATTGTAATGCAAATATCATGTCATTAAGCATTAGGAATCAACGGATGAAACGGATATTGTTCCAAGTGTAAAACTGGGGAAAAGTTAGAAAATTATTTTATGATTTATGATGTGGTCCAAATCGACAATTGAGGCAAGATAAAGTTTTACATTTATTGCAACGAATGCTATCCACCTTAGAATTTTCAGTAAATTAACGCATAATTTAGGTAGGTTTTTGTACACGAATTGTTGTTTTCTTTTGTGTGTATATTATGTATATATATAGAATACTGACTGTATATTGTGGAGAATAATTTTACTACGTAGTAAGTATGCGTTGAGCTTGCATCTGCACAGGTATAAAACTCGGCCATTCCGGTTAAGCATGAGTACAGATTACACACTAATTACATGGATAAGACTAATGTGTCATACCTCCGTATCTCATATTTCTTTGGAAAGCTGAATGAAAGAAATATACAGTATGATTTCTCATGATCATTGAAAAATAAAGAAATTCTCTGCCCAGACTAGCCCTAGCAAAACTTGTAAAATCAATCGTATCCTCTTTTGTCACTTGTAGAAGTTTTATTACGCCAATTTTCTTTGAGGAGAAGAATCATGTATCATTTAAAATTCATTTCAATTACAGTAGTGCTTGTACTGTCAATCATAAAAGCAAATTTTGCTTTGCCATACTATTCAAATCCGGATCTCTCGCTCATTAATAATCCAAATCAATTCAATAATCCGAACCAATTCAATAACCCAAATAGGTTCAATAACCCGAATCAAGTCAACAATCCAAATTATAATTCATTGTTAGGTCCAGATTTTGGATTTTCAAAATCCAACACAAAGTCAAATGCTGTGTCTGGGGTAAGGTGACAAAAATAAAGGCTATTAAAAGTATAAAATTTCTCATTTAAAATTTAAACAATAATAATTATTGAGCTTTCTATTTTCCCATTATACAGACATTAAATGGAGTTCAAGTAGCTAATGCAAACGCTCATGCTCAAGCTCAAGTTCTCGGAGCGAATGGGCAAAGTCTTGGTTTTGGTGAGAAATCTAATTCAGATTTTAACTTTCTATGCTACAAGTTACAAACTTTTGTGTACAATGTACAATGTCTGCATATCGTCTAGATTATAGATTGTGTAGAGTGTAGACACATAATTCAGAAAGTTGTATTTTGTATCTAGCTCTAGGTGATTCCCGAGCAAATGCCGGAGGTTCACAAGGACCAAACATTTATTCCAACCCGGCCAACTCTGGATAAAAAGCGTCCTTTAAAAAGAAGCATGTTGCATTATTTTCTGTAATTTTGCCATTTTTACACTTGAAAATATCTGTACTTCTTGTAAAACTAAATTCACTTTCGATTTTTGATTCTCCATTCTCTACCAAGTAATCACAATAAAATGTAGAAAAACTATACAAAAAGAAATTATGTGTAAAATTTAATATTTATGGATACTGTAAGCAATGTCTAAAATTATTGGACTGCGACACAAAATCCTACTTAAAATCCTACTTTGCTTGAGAATTCCTTAATTCTAACAAGTAGAATTTATGTCTCATACTTCATACTCTGCAATCTGCAATGTTTTATTTCAATTCGTTATTCATTTCATTTCTGACTTACGATTATATAAGATATAATATCTACAATACACATGTCTGGAGGCTAGAAGTAAAAAAACGGGGATGGGAAGTTGTAAAATCCTCTACATATTAAATACATGCAAACACATCAAAAATGTGTAACATCAAGTAACATGCCGTCAATATTTTCAGGGTCTCTTGTATGTTTTACAAAATGTACTGTTCAAGTCAAGGCTACTTGAATATCATAATGATTGATGAATATTACAGCATTATTTTTACACATTTTTCCATTTTATCTTGTTACTGATATAAATGTCAATAATGATTAACTGGTCGGCGTCATTAGATTGGATCGTTTATCATACCGAGTAGTAATATCCCTTCCTATGTTTATACAATTTTTTAGCTAATCAATCCTAATTTTTTTTCTACATGCAATAACCACGCTGATAATTCAGCATGTAAGTAGTAGTAAATAAGTATTTCTATTTTGATTTGTGTGTGCATTTTTTTACCTGCACAGAATTTAAGAGGAATTGAAACACCACAACAAAGAAACAACAATGTAATTAAATATAGTAGTTATTTTTAATGTGGTCAAATATAACTTTTCTTATTTAAGTAACAAAAGCCGTTAGTACATTTAAGTTTGTCTATATTACACATACATATCTCATACATGTATGTATTTCATATTTTTCTTGTAGGTCAGGTCAAATTAATCCCAATTCTAATCGACCACCAAAACCGGCCAGGAGAACAAAAAAATCACCCTTAAGTCTACAAATAACAAGAGTTCGTCATCCTCAAAGTTCTCGAAGTGGAATTGTTCTATTTCTAGGAGAAGGAAATTCTGGAACATCAACAACAGTGAGACAATTTAAAATATATATATATACTTTACATTACATATTACATGTAATGAAAAAATATTTTAAAATATTATGATTTGCAGCTGAACTTCCTGTTTGGTGAACACATAACACCGGTCGAAGGAGAAGTAGGAAAAACTGAAATATGTGAATTTAAGTCAAGTTTTCCAGTTGAAAACCTCCGTCTCATTGATGTTCCTGGTTTAGGCTCATCATCAACTTCCTCCTCCTCCTCTCTTCAGAGGAGTAGTTCAGAACGAGATAGTCAAATCCTAGCTACCGTCAAAAAATATTTCGACCGAGATCCTGAATTGTCTTGCTGCATTCCACACGTTGTGATTTTGACTGCAAAATTTGACCATTCCTCAAATTTTGGTCACCCTTCATCAAAATTTGTAAAAACATTGAAAGCAATAAATCTCTTCAAAGCTCGACTGTTTGATGAACACAATTGCAATCTAATTGTTATCCTAACTCATTTCATGTATACAAATAGAACAACACGTTCAGATCCAAGTTCTCACATCAATAAAGTGATTCAACTTGTTCAATTTTACTTGAATTTGCCTCAAGATCCACTTGTGGTTTTGGCTGAAAATGAAGCACATACCTGGAATTTACCACAAATACCTGGAACTAATTACTTCCAACTACCAAATGGAGAAATGTATCCTGATAATGTAATTCGTACGATTTATACTATAGTCAAAAATTCCAAGAGTCTAATTGGACTGGATTTCTTTAGGTTTGTTTTTGAACAAAGGTTTTCTGTTCGATTTCAACCTCGAATTATTTATCCGATGGTAGATCCTCAAAGAAAGAGATTTATCAAAATGCTTCAAGTTCTAGATACTGCCTACTCTAGTTCCTCAATTTAAAGTTTGTTTTATGATATTATGAAGTATAATAAATATCGAATTTAATTACCAAAACATAAGCCACACAAAAAGTGCAAACGATGAATAACAAAATTTTTCATCCTTTTTTTATAACACTTCATCACAACTTAGAGTCATGTTGAGCTAATGTCAATACTATAAGCAAGTTCGTTTATAGTGATAACTTTTATTCTAATCGGATTTAAATCGTAAAAATATTATTGTACAAATTACAAATAATGATAAATAAATAATATACAAAATATAAAGAGACAAAAGTCCAAAATAGCTCCCATCCATGATGTGGTATCGTAATTTAAGTAATGTATTAAAATTTGTCATGAAAATAGTGTTATGTGACTTTACAAAAATATGCATCAAGTAATAAACTAAATAATAATTGTTGTAATATTTCTATAAGACACGAATTTCAGTACAGAAAAAACATTTCTTTCAAATACGACAATAAATAATAAATAATACAGATAATAGATCATAGGATAAAATCATGTTAAAAAAAAGTTAAAATATTTCAAAGTAAAATCGTTAAATAAAAAAACATTTGCTTTTGTGAGATGCTTTTCCATCAAATATGTTGTAAAGGTATAAGAATCTATTAGAGCCTCAACAATAAGACTCAACATATCCTCATTATTTTGGTAGAGGTACAAGAAAGACTGTATAACATCTTACTTTAAGATTTTAGATAAAAGTAACACATGTAAAAAAAGGTTCAAGGCAATAAAAATGAGATGTCTCTCTGTTTGAAAAAATATACTGAAGTTCGGCAGATCAGCACAAAATTTCATAACGATTCTTTCGTGATACGCGACCCTTAAAATTTGAAAATAATTTATAAGTACAGTTTAGTTAACTTGATACTTAATACATACACTGCGTAATGTTTTACCTATAGCTGTTAGAACATGCCGAGTTCTTATAGAAAATTAAAAAAAAACATTACAATTACGAGTATAAGTACACACCCTTATACAAAAAAAAAATGTGTACAAAAAAAATACTACCAGAATAGGAAAAAGTACCAAACATCATAATATTGATTGAATCATGCACTCGTAGTTTTTAATTATTCAATTATTCTTGTATGAATATTGAGTGTGTGTGTAGTAGTAGTAGTACAGAATAAAAAAACAACCATTTCTCATAGATGTAAAAAAAATGATTTGGATTTCCCATTTTAAAAAATATGGCGATAAAACGTGTGATAGAGAGCATCTAATAGTTGTAAATTAAACACAGTTATAAAATCAATACTAACTTGTAGGAAAAAACAGACGATGCTGATTAATTAGTAGTGTGCGTATGCTGCGTATTAGCAATAATCCATGGATGCTTTATAATTCCTTGAAGAGTCAGTCGATTGCGTGGTTCCTTTTGCAAAATCTATTGTAAAAAATATATATAAAAAAAAGAACAATTTATAATATTTCCGTTAGACCCATTTAATTAATTTGTTTTACTTATAAAATAAAGACAAAGTTACGAAGCTAATTATCGTAATACTTTGATAGTTGAAATAGTAATTATTTACACAATAGACTAAAAATATTTATCGGCTTCAACTTTTGAAAATACCTTTGCGATTAAATCCTGTGCGAGAGTACTAACATGATCTGGAAACGTATATGAACACCTCATAATTCTATCATAAGTAGCATTAAAAGACGGAGTTTCAAAAGGTGGTTTGCCTACTAAAAATTCATAACAAAGTATTCCAACACTCCAGATATCTGCAGTCTCATCATGAGTTTTTCCTTCCACCATTTCTGGAGGTAGATAATCTAATGTTCCACATACAGTCTCACGCCTGAAAAGGACATTATTATAAATATTTAGCATGTAAACATAATATAATATAGAATATAAGTAATTCAAAATTCATAATAATATAATATACACTAGCTATTAGCAGGAACCGTAAACTGCATTCCTGATATTTATAAATATTTAAGCTGAAGAACGTACTTTGAAGATGGAGCATGAACAGACCATCCAAAATCCGCAATTTTAAGTTCTCCTTTAGTTCCAATTAATAGATTTTCAGGCTATGATTACATAGAAAAAATACATGAATATTAGATTAGATAACAGCACAAATGAGATAACAGAAACCCAAATACATGATACACAATACAGATTTCAGACTTCTATATCAATATTATGTACTGTCTATTCTTTTAGAAAGTTCGTCTGAACTTTTTTTTAGCACCGGCTAAATTGGCTTGCTACGAATCTCAGAGTGATGTCACGATAGTAATGATTACATATTTGGAATCTAGAAGTAAAATACTATACAATTGTGATCACAGTTAAGAATTGGCGGACGGCTACAACCCGCCACACGCTAATTTAGCCGGTGCTAAAAAAAGTTCAGACAAACTTTCTAAAAGAATAGACAGTAACATACCTTAATATCACGATGAAGTACTTTTCTTGAATGGCAATAAATTAATGCGTCTGCGAGTTGAGCAATATATTTAGCCGTTCTGAAATATACAAAACAAACAAATTATAATTTTTAACTTTTTGTAGTTAAAAAACAAATAATATTGTTACATAAAACCATGTAAAAAATATTTCTCACATTACATTATATACATAAATTATTCAGTTCATTATAAATACTTACCTTGGTTCATCAAATCGTTTTAATGGTTCACTCTGTAAACTTTTGTAGACTTCTCCACCGACTGCATACTCTAGAATTAGGTAGACACGAGTCTCGTCATGAAAGTAGCCAAACATCCGAAGTATATTTGGATGTCGAAGATGGGTTTGAATCTCAATTTCACGTCTTAATTGATGTTCTACATTTGCTCTTTTGAGTTCCTTTTTAAATAGTACTTTGAGAGCTACAATAAACTTTGAATTCTTTTCTCGAGCTAAATACACATTTCCAAATTTTCCTTTTCCTAATGCTCGTCCAATATCAAAATCCTGGAGTGTCCAACGTCTAGAGGCTGATGATGAAGATGGATTTGAGTCGTCACCCATTATGATGATTTATTTATTATTTATTTGATTATTTGATTATATTCCAAAGTAAAATATTTAATTAGTTAATTTAGGTGTTATGTATGTATGTATGTTATAAGTTATAAAAATATTTATATGTTACAGCGTTGATTATTATTCCTTTGTCATCAAAATACGAGATATTATGAGAGTTATATTATTATATACACTTTTAGACTATAAAAGAGACCTGTTACAGAATTAATTAAATTTTTAACACTCCATATGTATTATGTATCTATCTTGTGTTAAATATTGATTCTTTGTGTCTCGTGTAAGTACAGATAAAACAATACGTTCTTATTTCTTATGGTTTTGTGTTTTCTTCATTTTCATGCCTTCAACTTTCAACCGACGATGTCCAATATTGATTTGTTCTGAATTCTGGATCTATACACTCTCACGAGAAATAATTAGCACAAAAAATGAAGATAACTCAAAAGACCGTTATTATAGATATGGAAATGCAACAGTTAGATAAGTATTCTAATACGGTTACTACTAGTATGGTTAAAAGTTACAGTTTTCTGATTGTGGAGAGAGAGAAAACGAGGAATGCACTCGGTGCATTCTGAATGACAGTTTTTTCGAGTTCGTTGCTGTTCAAATATGAGGAGAGGGAGATTTTTATGCAACGATTTCTAGTTCTAGAGACAACTAGGACATGAGAGACTTGAATGAAAAAAACAAAAGCAGAAATACTTTCGTGTTCAATTAATTTAGCAGTAATCTAATCTTATAATTGAAATAAATTACTAAATGCAAAAGCGACTCAGATCGTCATGAAACTCAATTAGGTCCCATGGCTTAGTGGTTATTGCGCCTGTCTAGTAAACAGGAGATCCCGAGTTCGAATCTCGGTGGGACCTGAGATTTTTGCTCCTCTTCACAATTTCCATTTCTTTTTTATTTTAATGCTACAGCTTGTATTATTTGCATCTTTTAAATTCATTTTTTGCGGTAGATATATTCATTCAAACATAAATCATAAGAGCTTGAAGCTATCTATAGGTACTCCATTTCATAGGCTTCATTGTATGCTGCACTTTTCACTTGCTGCTTCCAGTGTAATGGGGAACATGATACGATAAACGATCCTGTAAATAGAATACAGTTGTTGTGTCGCATCATTTTCTCCCATACAAAAACGTAACAAAAATCAACATAAGAGAACCCAGTGGCACTGTAAGCATTTTTGTACCTTACTAGTACCTCCATCAATTTTACAAACAAGTTTACAATTTGTGGACTTTGTACAATCCATTTCATTCTCGTCTTTTTTTGTCTTTCGGAGTAAATCAAAGTTTTAGAAAACAAAACAATTTACAATTTACATGCATGAACGAATATTGAAGGAGACAACTTGGTGTAGACTCAAAATCAGAACAAGGCAGTGATATTACACGTGTCAAAAAGATAGAATGGGGATAAATGAAGGGAGAAATTTTCTTTGCAAGTTTTAACAAAACGTTTATGAATTATTTTTGCAATAGCAATGAAAATGTTTTGTTAGTCTATGCAACCAATACTATGTCTACTGAATGACCTAGCACGTTAATTAAGTTGAACAAACAAATAAATAAATCCCACCAATTGAATGGACCATGTAATTTATTCACCAATCTACCGATGGAAGTCGACTGTCGAATCTGATAAATATTCAGTTATATTAGAATCCTTCCATATATCTTTCCACAGTTCTGATGGCAGTTTTAATGTATTTCGCATATTACACAGTACATAGCCTTCCAGCTCAACACAACAACTTTCACCGTAACGGTGAAAGGTGGAAAGACTCATTAGAAATCTTATGCGACCAAATCCAATTCAAATTAACTTCATATCCGGATTCCAAATTTTCTCTTGTCACTTCTCAGACTGGATTTACTTTGTCATGTACTTTTTATTCTGGCCATTCTGGGGGAAAATACAGTATTTTTATCTCATTTCCAGTATGTAAGCAAATCAAAACCAAGCTCATGGTTTCCTAAGATTTTGGGGTAATTTGGGCTTTTTCTTTTATTGTTTCATAGTGCCACTCATTTATTCTGATCCATACCATGGACAGTACACTATGCAAATGCCATCAAAAATTTAATATTCGTTTATCCTACAATTCTAATTGCAATCGAAAAACTTTGTTATGATATGGGATCTACAAAATATTTCACAGTTATTGTACTTTTGTGTACATGCAATAAAATGCAGCAGTAACATCTATACGTTACTTGCATCATGTACTTTCTCCTTTGTTAGCCGCTGTTGTTCTCATCTCCTCCTCACTTTTTGACAGAATTCATCTAGAAAATTCAGAACCTTCTTGACATTCTACATTGTTTTCACACCTCAAAGCTCACAGCACAGCAGAAGAACACAACTTTGACTCAACGTCTTGTCTCTTGTGTATCTGCCTGGGTTTCCGATATTTTTTGCGAATGGAACTCATAATCTACTTGTTCTGTATCAATCTACAAACATGTACTTTACATCCAAAGGCTGATGTAGCTTTGAAGCGTTTCAATGTACAAGAAATACAAACAAACATCCAAAATGTAATCTGTGTGTAAAAGAAAGTACAAAAAAAATGAAGAGTAGTGCAAATAAAAAAAACAGTGATAGGGAGGTAAAAGAAAAAACGGAAATTGTGAAGAGGAGCAAAAATCTCAGGTCCCACCGAGATTCGAACTCGGGATCTCCTGTTTACTAGA
>JAQGBH010004076.1:0-17902 GCA_034698265.1 Sminthurinus aureus | reverse complement strand
TCACTTCGGGAGCCTTAAGCATTTATGCTTTCAAGGCGATATAAAATCGTCACGAAGTGACGATTTTTGACTTTATTTTACTCTACTCTCCACAATGAACCCGTTATGACTTTGGAGTTTCAACGATTTTCTCAAACTTATCTACATATTTACAGCAACAACAGCAACAGCAACAGGAAAAAAGGGATTTGGAAGAATTCCGATTCCAAAATTACATGACAATTACACATACAATATACATTATCCACGCTTTATTCTCCGCACCACTTTGACAAATTAAAAAATTTGTGAATGCTAAAGCTATGACTTGTGGTTGATGGTGGTGGTTTGTATTTGTGTTTGTCCTTGTACTTGTGCATCGGCATTCGACATTGTATTTTTTTGCACATTTGTTGCACTTTGATTTGATTTGATTGGATTGGATTTGAATCATCTGCTTTTGTGTTTTTGTGTTTCCCATGGCCACGGACTCGGATTTTTGTGGACAGCTTGGCTTTGGGATTCTGGCAACAGAGACGTCTGCGTAAGAGTAAAAGGGTAAAAGAGTAAACTTGAGGAATTGACGAATAAACGTTTTATCCGTAGATCGTAGGCAGTGGATGATTTGATGTGATTGTAAAGATTTTAATTTCGAGTCCAATTCCAACTCGATGTGGATTTGGATCAGGATTCTGATATGGATTTGGATTTGGCACTGACATTATCAAAAGGATTTGCTGTTTGCTAGTAGTTGGTATTTTTCTCTACTTTCGACATTCGACATTCTAATTTGGACTTTGGATGCTGATTGCTCATGTATTCTTGAACATGTAACAATGTAACATTGTGCGCAATGTGGATTGTACTACATGTGTAATTACATGTGTCGTTGTCTTTGTCTCCGTCCTGAAATCACTCATGTCCATTAAGGTAAATGGAAATGGAGTAATTGAGAGTGGAGGAGGAGACGACAAAAAAAGAGGGGAAAGAGATGCATAGGCCAATGTCTTTTTTCTCTTCTTCTTGGCCAAGATCAAGACCAATATCAAGACCAATATCGAGCCAAGCCAAACCAAACCAAAGCAAACTGCTATCAGCCGTATTTTTTTCGTACATGTGTACAAAAAAGACAGACTACTCTGGGAAAAAAACAGCCAAATTAAACTAGGAACGAAGTCGGAGCCGAATCTGAAAATGGAACTGAAACTGGAAACTGGAGAACAAAAGCATGTTGTTGTTGAGGATTCACTATACTACGTGAATGTCGCTAGATCACCATTACTTCTTCCATCTGCTTAATCTGACTCTCAATGACTCTCAATCCTGATTTTAAAACCGGGTGAACATTCAAATATTCAACCGTGAGTAAGAGGACTTTTAATTGTTTTTCGAGCGTCTTAAAACAATGCTGAGCTGAGGGACTGAAATTTTTCGCCAATGTACAATTTGCAATTTCAAGTGTGGAGTGTGGATTGTACACATGGGGTTTGAAGGAAGCTGGAGAAGATATATGTATTTATGTATGTGATGCATCTTTGTATGGGGTATAGAGTATGGAGTATGGAGTATGGGGTTTGGGGAAGAGAAGCTCTGACATGATGGTGACGGTGAGTAATGTGGACAAGAAATCCAGATTCTAGAGTCTAGAATCTAGAGTCTAGAATCTAGAATCTAGAATCTAGAATCCAGAGGAGTAAAAAGAGGAGGAAGAGGAACAAGACGAAGAGTCCCATCTCACAATTGATGAAAGAATTCCTCTCAATGAATCCTTATTAACTCACTTTCACTTTTCTTACTTTCACCAATTCCACTCCACTTTCTCTTTGTTTCCTCCGCCTCTTCCCCTTAATGAGACATATTTGTCCAAGTTGATTGAGACAAGTCATTAATTTTTCTTCTTGTTTACAAACACAAGTAAAAAATTCCATTCCCATCTCCATTCTTCAATCTTGCCTCTTGAAAATCTGTGTACTTTCCGCGTTCTACTATACTCATTTCACCATCAAACTGGCTGATATTAAAACTTTGGAAATTTTACAAATGTACTTGAAATGTGTAAAATGATCAGCGTCTTGAGTTTTGAGTCTGGAGTCTGGAGTCTGGAGTTGTCTGGTCGTTTGATATGGATCCATCTACAGTCTAAACTCTAGAATGTAAAGTCTGTAGTCTGCAGTTTAAAGGCGAGAAAAAATCAAGTATTTTGTTGAAAAGATGTATGAATAGTGAATAGGCGGATTTTATCTGTATTCTGGATTCTGTATTCTTGATTCTTGATTATAACGCCTCAACAAAATAAGGTGGTAATGACGAGTTCAATGAGCTCATCTTCTCCACGTGATCCGTGATCCATTGAAAAAGCTGATGAGTGTGTGAAATTTGAAATTGGAGAACACAAAAGTACACGAGTCAGACTATGAAGTCTAGAGTCTAGAAGCTGAAGTATGGAGTTTGGAGTTTGGAGTCTGGAGAAGAATTTATATATAGAAGACAGACGATAGAAGATCTCAAGAATGCTGACTTTTATTCAAAACTCCTTTCTCATTCCACGGGAAATGGTGAAAAAAGAGCGTCTTTGAGAGTTTTTGTACAAAATGAACAAAACATTCAAAGGATTCAACATTGAACATTCAGCATTCAAGGACTAAGCCCAGAATCTAGAATCCAGAATTCATCCACCGTTTATTATTATTCAAAAGGAAGACATGACTTTTCATCTCAATGATATTCAATTGGAAAGATGATTCGCATGCAATATTTGTCCTCAAATTTCTTAATATTGTCAGGTAGATGAAAAGGAAGGATAAAGGACTTGAAGTAACTTGAGAGCATCATGTCTCAGCTGGATCTGGAACTGGAAATGGAAATGAGACTGGAAAATTCCTTCAGTTCCCAGCTTCAAGCTTCAAGCTCCAACTCACAAGTCACAAGTCAGTCTAAACTCTAAACGGAGAACGAGACGCAAAATAGTGATAACTGATAACTGATAAAGTGATATTTGGTATTTGATAGATAAGCCAGCCAGACCACTTTTTATGTACACTGTATATGGCAAATTCGTCTGATGTCTGTATAGTTACACGTGTTGAAGTTTGATCCTGGATCCAAGTTCTGCTCTTCTGGTGTTTTAACATGTACAAGAAAAACGAAGTTTTCTATTTAATTGCACGGAAACGTATTAAAAACCGAAACGAAAAAATCCGCCAGCCCGCTTAAATATGAAAACTACAATTGATTTTTAAAAGTTTCTTGGATTCTGGAGTCTGGAGTCTGGATTCTGGATTCATTCCCATTTTTTGTATGTTAATCCAAATTGTAAATTGTAAATTGTCTTCAAGTCTTATCCTTTCAATATAAAATGTACAATAGACAAAGAGGTAATCTTTCTAAATTAAGTAAAGCGAAGAGATAAAAGAGGAATGAGGAATGAGAAATGAGGACGAATTGGAGATGACGATGGAGATGGAGATGGAGAAAGTGGAGCAAGGAATGAAAACCCTTCAGTTTGTTTTTATTTTATTGTATTGTATTTGGTTTGGTTTTTTTCTTTTGTACATTGTGCACATGATGTTTTTGTAGATATTCCTATGACGTCAACAGTACGGCATAGAAAATACACACGCACACACAAACATTGACCTTATGGCTTTCCGCTCTTTTCTCACTTTCTCACTCTCCACAAGTCTCCAGTCTCAAGTCTCAAGTCTCAAGTCTACAGTCTACAGTCTACAGTCTAGATTCTACAGTCGACCAGTTTACGCACAGCTTTTCTCTGGCAGTTACGCACTGTCCATCTTCCGACTCGCTCCATCTTGGCGTTTGGAGTTTGGACTGGATTCGATTCAAGTCGATTGGATTTAATCCTTCCTGTGAGCTGAGCTGGGCTAAGCTGTGCGACGACCCAGGAAGGAAATGAAGACGGAGGGAAAGAGAGCAGAAAGAAGGTTCTCCATCTCTTCAATTCTCAATGTTTAGAGCATCAAGTACTTGAGGGCGACCAGAGAAAATATCTTTAGAAAGTACAATGGAGAAAGCAGAATGTAGAATGTAGATAGCTACTCAAAGAAGCCGTAGCTTCTCTTTCTACTCACAAAGATAGATAAATTTTCTATGTACAAAACTTGCCGGACATTTTTTGCTTTCTGCACTTGAAACTTGAGACTCGAGACTCAAGACTCGAGACTTGAAACTTGAAGAGCTTCCGCCATTTTTTTCTTTTTCGTTTTTACACATTTGAAATATCTTTGAATGTTTTGTAGGGAAAATGTATGAATTGGGAATCATTTTCACTTTGGCACAAATTTGCGTATAAATAAAAAATGTCTATGATTTTGATGTCTATGGATATCATTATGCTGATTTTTTTTTTGATTTTGGACAAGACAAGAGAAATGAATCTGAAGAGAAAATCCAGATTCAGATTCATATGGAAAATTCAAAGTTTTAAGTAAAACCAGCTAGAAAAGTCGGAATTGATGGACTAGAAGTAAACATTGATGGACACATGTTTCAACTTTTATATTTTCAATGCATACAGATTTGATGGTTGATATTTGATGTACGCTTAACGCTCAACGCTGTACGCTGTACGATGTACGTGTACGGATGTATCATAGTATATAACAAATGAGGATGAGGATGATGAGAATGAGAGAAAATTGGGAAAAATCGTCAGCTTTTTCCAGCTCTCTTCACTCGTGTTAAGTTGAGCAGAGATGAGTTGAGTTGAGTTGAGTCGAGTTGAGTTGAACTGAACTGAATTGATTGGATGACGTGTTAGAGAGGGTAATGCATAATATATGTATGCAGAGTGCTTATGTAAAACATAAGTGTAATGTATCAAGTATCAAGTGGGGAAAATGCACAATTCCCATACATGTATGAACAAGTTTCACACACTTGCCCATGTATGTTACATAGCATCAACATTCTACATTCTACATTCTATACTCTATACTCTATACCCTATACTCTACGTTCTACGTTCTACATAACCTCGTATGCATTTTGCATCCTCTCGGATTGTCTTGTGGAGGTTTCTTTCTGAAAGAAGGAAAGGACTTTTCTTGTCTTGTCTTTTACGTTTACACTTTATTCTTTATTCACATACGCTGCATATTGCATATAGAATGTAGAATGTAGACTGTAGACTAGAGAGTAGAAAGTAGAAAGTGGAGAGTAGAGAGTAGAGAGTAGAGAGGAACACACATGCATCAGCTCTGTTGATGGTTGATACTTGAGTAGTTTTCAAAAAGTGACAGAGAATGACGTGAAGAGTGTTTTTTTCTCAAGGCTCAAGGCTCAAGACTCAAGACGGTAGAATCTACAGCATAGAGTTTCAAAACCTTTAAAAATTCCACCGCTCCTCTATTCCTCCTACTATCTCTTTATGTTCCACATTGTTCAATAGAATTTCAAGAGGACTTTTATCGCTCCCGGGCTTTTCTTTCCTCGTCCGCCCATCAGTGCACAGCGCACAGTGAATCTTCTATATACATATAGGAGATGGGAGATGGATTTCAAGTAGTATCTGCGGTTACCCATCCAAAGCACTTTGAAGGCTAAGAGAAAGAAAGAAACCGAGAGAGAGAGAGAGAAAGAGAGACCCATCTGTATCACATATGAGCGTATGAACGTATGAATCCTGTCCAAAGTCTAATGTCTAATGTGTAATATAAATGTAGAATGTAGAAGCTTTTTCATCTCATTGCGTGATGCAAGAGTATTGTGTATAGTGTCTACTGGCATAAAATATATTGTAAAATGAGTATGAGTATCTACGCAAAAAACGCTACATGTTGGATCTTGGATGTTGGATCAACTCGTGCCATTAAACCTAGAATCTAGAATCTAGAATCTAGAATCCAGAATCTAGGCTGATCCATCCTAGAAATAAAGAGAGATGAAGGAGGACGAAATGACTAGAAACTAGAAGCTGGAAACTAGGAACTAAGACCAATCTCAATCCTCCTATTTGTTGCAATATATTATGAGGGGAAAGGAAGAGGAGAGTAAAGAAAAAAGGGAGTCAAAGCATCCACCGACTCGAGACTCGAGACTAGAGATTCGAGACTCGAGTAATTCCCATAATGTATGCATTTCCATATCATCTCAACATACTCACATAATAACAAACTGTAGCTTCTCCATTCTGGATTCTGGATTCTAGATTCTATAGATACATTTTATACACTAAACACTAAACTGACGAGAACATTGAGCATTGAACATTACACATTCCGCATCTCCATATTTATAATACAGCATATTCATTTCATTCCTTTGAAACTTTGGACGAGCGTAAATATTCAAAACTGGAACTGGAACGGGATGTTGGATCTTGTGAGTATCAGGATTACTCTAGACTCTAGACTCTAGATTTTTATTTTGAACATAAACAAATATATTGCTCCATGCTCCATATTACTTTTTACATACTGTATCTGGATCTGGATTTGCATTAGCATTTGCATTGGTGTCTCTGTTTTCCTCTTTATTACATATTTTTATTCTGGATTCTAGATCCTCAAAGTTTTGACTTTGGCTTGGACTGGAGCGGAAGCGGGAAAGAAAAAGTATTTGTGGGTTGGAAATTGAGGAAGAGAAAAGAGAAAGCATGTGCGTTTAGCGTTTAGATAGATAGACCCTGTTATATTTGTTTTGTAAATTTATCCTACCATTTCCTTGTCTTCCCCTTGCCTTTAATGTCTATAAATAGTTGAGCCACCATAATTTTTTCCGTTCAGTTTGGAGTTTGGAGTTAGTTTGGACTCTTCTCACTACTGTCATTTTCCTTTGTTGTTGTTGTTTTTGTTTTGTGTTTTGGTCTTTTTCCTTCCCTGTATAAGTATTTCATGTATCTACTGCACATTTGGGCACAGATTTTGATTTGGCTCTGTTTCCATCTCCCTCTCTTCCTTTCTCTCTCTGTCTTGCTCTATATTATTTGTTATGGGCGGATAAATGATCCCGCTCTCTTCTGTTTATTAAGAAAAAGAGATACATTCCCATGATACATGTATGGGGAGAGAAAGATGGATAGATGGATAGATTCTTAGTAATACAACTAAGTATCAAAGTATCTCAGGGAGAGATCTAGATTCTGGATTCTGGATTCTGGATCCAACTAGCGGGATGAGAGTGACTGCCGATAAAAGCTAAAACGAAAACGAAAACGGAGACGAATAAACCAACATAAAAAGAAGAAAAACTATTAAAAAAGTTTGTGGGTTTCGGGAAATTACAAGAGTGTGCACAGGGCACAGTGTATACTGTACACTATATGCTATGTACAGTCTACACTCTAGACTCTACAGCCTACAGATATAGATATGTAATATGCAGTGAGCATAAAGCAAGTGTACTCTATTCACTGTACACTGTACACACTTTGCTCATAAGGATTTTGGATCCAGGGTACAAAACTGGAACAAGCGCCCAATTGAGCAAGAGAGTACTCCAGAGTTCCAGTATTCCAGAATTCCAGTCTCCTGAGCACTTGAAGTACCACCTTCGTCCTACTTTGTAATCTCCTACTCCTCTGTTTGTCTTCCTTCAACTTTCTTTACTTTTAGTGTCTAATGTCTAGTGTCTAGTGTCTAGTGTGCTTAGTCTACGTATAACTTATAATACACAATGTTTATGTTTTGAGTTTTTACCATGTGTAGTATTTAGACTTTCTCTCCCTTGATACTTGACATTTGACATTCCAAATTTCAACCTTGGTTTTAGTTTTGATGTTTAGGATTCGCCTTGTTCTGCTTAGGGGAGTTTTGTCATTTTCCGGCGGACCTTTTGCTTACGCCTGAATTTGAGCAAAAATACAAAGGTGTGCAATGTAAACTGCTAGACGGAAAGAAAATTTCAATAATAATGAACATGAGGGAAACGAGTGAAAGGCAGGGAGAAAGTGATAGTGAAAGTCATAGTGAAAACCGAAGTGAAAGTCAGAATGAAAGCCGAAGTGAAAGTCAGAATAAAAGCCGAAGTGAAAGTCAGTGAAATTCAGAGTGAAAGTCAGACAGAAAGTAAAATCGGGATTAGAGCAGTTTGCTGCATCTATCTTTCTTCCTCATCACCCAAAGATTTAACCAAACCAACGAAATGTACAGCAAACTACAGTACACAACAACACAGAATACACTGGATTCCCTACATTCTGGATCACCATTGTAATTCCTGGTCTTAAAATCGCCATCTTGAGTCAAGATTAAGCCAGAGGGAGCAAGAAAAGCCCAGAGAAAACAAAACAAAATAAACTACCTTGAAACTTGAAACATGAAATGAGGATATTCCTGCGTCCTGGAAATATTTCAATAGGACAATGCTTTAGTGAATATGTAATACACCTTAATCACGTCCGACATCCGACATCCGTCGTTCGATGCTTCTGGTATTTAATTTCCATTGTCTTATCCTGTCTTGTCCTGTTTTGTTCTGCCTCTTGTATTTTACAATAAACGAAAGAGGAGAGATAAGAGAATGTACAGTGTATAATGTACAGCCACGGATTATTCTCTCTCTCTCTCTACATAAGTATTATTATTTAGAATTTAGAAATTCCGTGTCAGTTTCAAACCTCAACTTTCTAGCTCAAAACTCAAAAACTCAAAAGCACTGGAAATTTGAATTCAAATTTCCATTTCTAATCCTCAGCTTACAACTTTTTTCAATATGCCAAGAAATTGAAATTGAGAGATGGATCTGGATCAGGATTTGGACCTAGATCTAATCCGTTACTTTCTCCCTTTATAATCTGTTTAAAACTCCCTTTTTTGGCCATGTAATCTAATGCCCTGATTTCACTTGAATATACTTTTGACAATCTTGAATCTTGAGATTTTTTGAATAGAGTAGAGGGATAATAATAATAATAATTATTTTTATTCATAAAACCGAGCCTTTCCAACCACTTTCTATTTTCTATGCACAATTGTTAGAGAAAGTTTCTATTCCATGTCAATTTTCCATTTACTATGACGGTTTCTCCACTGCTGCTGCTGCCTTTGGTGCTCTTGATGATTTTGAAATTCCGAGCCATTTTACATTTAATTCACCAGTCACGTTCAACACTAGTAATTTTTTCTAAGGGTTCCAGCGAATGAATGAATGAACCAACGAAGGAAAGAGGGAATGAACCAAGGAACGAGAAGAAGGAGAAAGGGGAAAAAACTAGCAGAGATGTAAAAAATGTGAGGAGGAATCTAGAATCTAGAATCTAGAATCTCCTTCAAATAGATTTTTGTACACTAAAATGTTCCAGTGGATGTTAGTGTGAATGTGAGTGTGTATCTACTGGAGGAATAGGAATACAAATAGGAAAATGAAAAGAAAAAGAAAAAGTACGTACCGTTTGCTGTTGGCTGTAGGATGTTGGAGAAACATTTCTGTAACTCAACTAAAAGCAAAGTTAAACACTTTCCAAGTGATAAGACGTGATCTTCATAGAAATCACAGTGACAAGAATGACATAAGAAAAAACCGACCAGCCTCTTTTTTCCCTTTGTCCTCTTTTCAAATTCACCACAGGAAAGTTCCCTCTTATCGTTGAAGGTCCATTGAAAACCGTATTCCATACTCCACACTCCACATTCTCTTTTTTTACTTACTTTTGGTACATCACAAATCTACATTATTATACATAAATATTTATACACACAACTTTTCCCTCTTCCCCACAATTTCACAATTTCTCCCACATGCCACAAAACTCCAAATACAAATACGAATACAAACACAAACACAAGTACAAATTCAAGTACAAAAATAGTAGTCTAGTGGTTTTAAAATACAAGTCAAACTTTGAAAAAATGAACAAGAAGAATGGAAAAATGGAAAAGGGTGGAGGACAACATTATTTACGCTGCACATTTCTGTCTCGTGTATTTATACTGGATAAATGTGTTATAAATTATACTATGAATTCCTACTATAATTTGTTACATCAGCTGCTGATTTGATTACACATTGACAATTTGCAATTTACAGGGTGAGTGGTGCCATTTTGAAGGTCAGTTCCCATTTCTTTATTTAGCTTATCAACTTGAGACTCGAGACTCGATAGTTGTGCTAAAAACAACGTCAATTATTGATTGGAGTCTGGAATCTATAGAGTCTAGAGTCTGGAACTTGGAAGTCAGAAGATTGAGTGAATGAGCAATAAAAAGGAAAAGAATTGCCACTAAACTTTTTTCCTACTTTTGTAATTCTCTTGCAATTTGAAATTATTGTTTTGTCTTTGAGTTTTGGGTTTTGGTCATGTTGACAAAAAAGGGACAGTATCATTTTTGAATCAGAAACAACTCAACTCAACTCAACTGATAAACAAAAGTATGACAAAATATGGTGCACAAAAGAAAGAATTTAATGAAAATTCGTATATTATATCATATTATGAGACACTAGATATTTTTTATATAAATTTAGATTAATTTTTGGTAAATGTTGTTGTCAATTTTCAAATCTCAAGTCTCAAGTATGAGGAGGAGATGGGACGGATGGGTTTGTGAATTTAAAAGAAAGCAAAGGGAAAAGGAGTCAAGAGATTTTGAGGTGGTTGTAGATGGTAGATTGAAGATACTTTCAAGTTTAGTTTATTTGGTTTGGTGTGTCATGTGCTGTGATGTGATGTGGAATAGAGAGAGAGAGAGAGAGAGAGAGAGAAGGATGGTGTGATATGGACGATTAGTGTGCGCTTCTAATCTCAAGTAATGAAAGTGTCAAGTTTGTTCTTCCCTGGTGGCCCTGAACCAATATCCCAGTTCTCTAGGGAAATAAAAGAATCTGCTTGATCGGCCTTGGTTATTTCTCTTCTTCTCTTTTCTACTCCTCTCGATTCTCGATTCTCGATTCTTGATCCTTGATTCTTGATTCTCGATGAGTCTTTACGATCAGAGTTTGTCAGTATGTACAAGCTACAATGTACATGCAATGGCAAAAGTAGTGGTAGAGTTTAGACTGCAGTTTTTGCTAGTATCTATAGTATCTATAAAAATACATAAACCTCTTCTCAGTCTTCTGCTCTCTATTTTTCCTGTTAAAGTTTCAAGTTCTCTCCGTCTTTTTTCTTTTCGTCTTTTCGTCTTTTTGTACGAGTCGTAGAGTGGCACTTTCAATTTCTAAAGTGTCAAAAATGTCACCTCCAATCAAACCAAACTCATGTCGATTCCGATTCTGATTCCGATTTCACTTCATCGTCATCATCATCATCATCATCATCAACAGCAGCACCATGATCTTTGTGAGGATCCGTCAGGAGTCAGAAGCCTGCAGTCACCAGTCACTGTTCACTGTAAAAAAACCCTTGAAAAACTAACTGTCTAGAGACTAGAGAGGTAGAGAGGTAGAGCAGATCCGATGATTTTGAAAGCAAAAAAACTTTTACCCTTTCTTTCTAATTTACTTTTCCCTGTCCTTTGGACTACAACTTTTCCCTCTGTTCCTTCCCTTTCATTTTACGCCAATGCCAATGCCAATCCAATACCAGTGCATTCCATACTTCCTGACTTGTGATCTTAACTTCCGGAATCGACATTGGAATTTGAATATTTGAATATCTGTCAAATTGAGCCCTAATTTACATTCAATTTGAATCAAATTGGTCTAAATAATGGATTACACCCTTGTAATTTTTATTCAATTTAACGCCTCTCCTCTTTATCATTTCTATTTGATTGCATTACGATTGTTGTACTGTTATACTTGAAAATTGATTGATCCTTCAATTGGCGCTCAAACATTTTTGAAAGACGTTACAATAGTAATATAAATAATATTATCATGTATTGTTTGTTTTTTTGTTTTTATTTTGGTTCATAAAACTTAACATTCGAGACGACCTTCGATGCTAAAAAACTGAAAGGTAAATAATATGATTGTTAAAAGATTCAAGGAGGAACAATGTACAATGCAGAATGGACAGTGGACAGTGATAATGAGTGGAGGATGGAGGACGATCTGTCGGTGGTTGGTTTCTGCTGAAAGTTGAAATGAAAATGGAAAAATGGATATAGATAAATCCAAGAGTGCGCCTGTGTCACTTGTCTCTACTTGGCTTTACTTTTCTCTCCTTCTCACTTCAGTTTAGCTGCTACTGCAAGTAAGTATATTCCTATTCGCTATTCTCTATTCTCTATTCCTGTTCACTATTTGGTATTTGGTATTCGCGAGAGCTGTGTTTATGTCTATGTGGATGTGTGTTTTGTATGTGCAATGCCCGGTTTGTTTGGGCCACAACCAGAGACACAGAGACTGAGACTGAGAGAGAGAGAGAGAGAGAGAGAAGGAAGGAAGAACACACACATATACAAACATCAGCAACAGAGAGAGACCAAGCTGTGAATTTGGATTTGGATTCGGGTTGCTTCTGCTTCTCCTGCTCTGTTCTGTGCTGTTCTGTTTTGTGCTGTGCTAGTGTAAAAGGATGAATTCTTTCAGTTGGAATGTGCCCTCCGTCGAAAGCACCCGATTTCGGGTCGCGACAATCTGTCTACTTGTGATTTGTGATACACTCTTACTTTACTGTACTACACTCCTTGTTCCTTGTTCTTACTCACTTGTAAATGTATCGATATCTAGAATCAAGAAGCTAGTACTATTTTATCCGTGTCACCGTCTTGGCTCCTGTTAATGCCACTACAATTACAAAATCTATCCACTAAATAAATAAATGCACATCCGTTGACGTGAAATTTCAAGTGCAATATCAAATATCAAATATTGAATATTAAATATTAAATATTAAATATTAAATATGAAGAAGGGGAAAAAACATTTTGACTCAGGACAAGTGAGAAACTAGACAACGGCAAAGACAGGGAGAACAAAATGAAAAGGAAATACAGGAAGGACGGAAATATTAGTACACGTAAAAATAAGGAGGAGAAAAGAGAGGGATTTCCTCATTCACCCTATTAAAGACACTCCTTGTACAACTCAGCTAAAATGTAGAACAAATCGCAGAAACAACCAACCCGATTTTTACTATCCGTCGTCATCTTCATCTCAAATCTCAAATCTCAAAAGTATTATTGTATATTGTGCCATAAATATAAATAGTGGACTTGTCCTTTGTTTGTTTTCTTTGACAAAATGTAGATTTGTGAACAGTGTCTTGTTCTTTCACCTCCTCTTTTCAGTCAAAATTGCTTCCTATTCCTTCTTTTACATACACATTTACATTTTGTGTATGCTAGATTCTAGGCAAATCAATCGTTTGGTTCAGTGATTTATTTTCGTTTGCAAACAAACTGGTGGTGATGGTGATTTTCGGGTCACAACCACAACCACATCCACATGACAATAGTTTTAATGAATTTGAAAAAGGTGCTACAAAATCCAATCCAATGAGATAGCAAAAAAGTGAGAAGAAAGTTGAGAGGCAAAATGTGACTTGTGATTCTTAAAAGTACAGTCAACAGTACGCAGGTGGACACTGGACATAGTTGTTGCTATTTTTCTGTGAAATCTGCCTATTCTAAATTCAAATGTGAATTTGAGTCGACAACTCGACGACTCGATTACTCGACTTGGATGACAATCGATTGTACATGTGTTACACGGAAATTGAAATTACCTACAAAATATATAATAATAATAATAATTATAGATAGAAAAAATCCCTGTAACAAAAGTTAGCTAAAGTATAATAATAATAATATTATAATAATAAAAGTAGACATGTAGTTGTTATGAGCACGTTTAGCTAATTTAACGTGTCCAATTCTGGTTTCTGTATGTATGAATGAATTACATAGGGAAAATCATAGTAACTAGGAAAATGTATACATGTATACAACTACAAAATAAATAACTAGAAATAACTAGGAATAACTAGAAATAAATTGAGTTGACTTCGACTGGTCGGAATCAAGATCAAGAAAACTGTCGGTGCAAACGGGTAATTGCGTGTAGTGACTATCGTAGATGAGTCCAGTCATTCCAAATCAGTCCAATTCTAAATTGAACTGAGACAGGATCGGGCTCATTTATTTAGTCAATCAGTCAAATCAAGTCAAATTCAAATTCAAATTCAAATTCAAGCTACAGGATAAAAATCTGTAAGGAGATTCTTTCTCTTTCATCATCTCAACTTATCTACAACTATTTACATTACTTTCTCTGCGTGTTGTTCTAGTTTTTCTCCGTCTTCTTCAATTTCAACTTCTACTTTAACTTTTCACAACGTTTAATTCTTGGTGTCTCAAAATCTAAAATAAAATCTACCGTAATATAAATAAATAATTGTTGCTGTAACTTGTTCTACAAGAAAATTTAAAGTGTTTTAAAATCTGTGTGAATATGTATACAAATGATATCAATAAAAAATTGTGTGATTATTAGAAAACTCGAGACTCGAAGCTCGAAGCTCGAGGTTCGAAGTGTGATCAAAAACTAGATTTTAAGTTGTGCATGTAAATTTTGTGTGAGTTTGTGGCTGAATTTGTTCAATTATCAATTATTAATTATTGTGAATCGTCAATCTCAATCGTCAATAAAAATGGAAATAATCAAGAAATTTACAAGAAAGAAATCCTTGACTCATGTTCGCAATGACAATCAAATGTACGAGATTCCAGATTCTAGATTCCAGATAGAGAAATGGACATGCTAACCATTTAATTTTACTAATGAGAGGAAAATTAGTATAATTATGATGATAAAACAACCATGTGAATTTTTCCTAGAACAAAGTAAAGATGAAAAACTCATTGTGAATAAAATCGTCCTGAGAAAACGGAAAAAATAGTCATAAGAAAAATCAATCAAGCTTCAATAAAAATCCAAAAGCAAAGTAAAAGAAAGAAAATTGAAAGAAAGTTGATTGTAAAACTTTCTCCAGCAGAAAGACAACAACAAGATGGAAATGGATGAGGACTACACCTACAGTGATGGGGGCAACCCCTATGACTTTGGAACGTCCAATTTCAACATGTCACTGGACATGGACATGGACCTGGACGGTCTGGGTGGTCTGGGTGAGGATAATATGACTGTGAATGGAACGCTGTTCACCATGCCTGCTGGCTACTCGACCCTCTACATAATATTTGCCTCAATCATCCTGACCTTCATGATGATTGTGGTGGTGATTGGTAACATGCTCGTGATCATTGCTATAGCAACGGAGAAGACGTTAAAAAATATACAAAATTGGTTTATAGCAAGTCTCGCCGTGGCGGACTTTTGTGTCGGCCTTCTCGTCATGCCCTTTTCTCTAGCAAATGAGCTGATGGGCTATTGGATTTTTGGGACGCTCTGGTGCTCGATCCACTCCGCCTTGGATGTTCTCCTCTGTACCTCGTCCATCATGAACATTTGCTTGATCTCCCTCGACCGCTACTGGTCCATCACACAAGCTATAGAGTACTTGAGAAAACGAACTCCCACTCGTGCCGCCGTTATGATCACTATGGTTTGGATCCTCTCTGGTCTCATCTCCATCCCGCCACTTCTCGGATGGAGAGATCAGGAGGAAAACCCGCCGATGGATAAACCGCCCATGTGTGAGGTGCGTACCAAATTTTATATATTATATATCCAATATTCCTATTAACAAAAACTAGGTTTTCCAATTCTTTTCCTCAATATTTCTTCATTTCGTCATCCAGCTTCACAAGGAGTTTTTAATTTTGAATTTTGCTCCAATTTCACCGTCTACCACCGTCCATTTTCATTAGCCTTGTTTCGCTGTTTTGTTTATCTAAAATGCATTTCGGGTTCCAGGTAGAGGAATTCACGGGGAAAATTTCTTTACCAGTCGAACAATGTACAAATAATTACCGGGACGATCCCAGTTTCTTGTTCCTTGGTCCAAGTTTGCAGTTCCCAGTTCGCATTTTGTAGATCGAGATCCAGATCTACGGGAGAAACTTTGGAATTCTTGAAGCGTGCTAATTAAAATTAAATAGAGACTGGATGAGTTTGTGACTGTCGGCCGTAGACTGTAGACTGTATACTCTAGACTGTGGATTGTAGGTTGTAGATTGTAGCATAAAAAGAGTATAAAGAAATCCTCGTAGCTCCTGTTCAGTGAAACACTGAAGCATTGAAACATTGAAACATTCTTGACTGCATTTCCAAAGAAATTAGTTGAAAATTTGTTCCAAATGGGAAGTGTTAGGAATTAGGAAAGATACACTTTGTATTATTTATCATGTCTGCTGTATTCTCTGACTAGTGTTTAGATTCTAGATTCTAGTGTAAAGTTCAAGAAGTGGAGACTTTGTTTCTATTTAGCCCTGTACGTTTTGCCGTATCTCGAGGACGCATTTGCACGCTTTTTATAGGGGTTGTCTAGAATCTAGAATCGAGAATCTAGAATCTGGGAACGGTACAAGAGAAAGGCGAATCCGGGAAGAAGAGAGCTCAGCTCAGCTTAACTCAACTCAATTAGTAGGGAATCCGGTGAGTTAAACTTGCCGGATTCTTCGCCCTTCTCTCGTAAATAGACAAGAAGAGAAAAGAGAAACAGAAATAGAAATAGAGAGAGAAATAAAAGGGACGGTAGGAATTCTAAAAATATCCACTTACCCTTACTTCTCCTACCATCACCTACGATGAACCAGGGACCGTAGACCATAGACCAGAGGCCGTGGTATTGCTAACGATGATGATGAGAAACAAAGAAAGAAAAGGAAAAAATGTAGGATGTAGGATGTAGGAACGGGAGAAAACTGCAAAAAAGTAGCCCTAGACTTTACACTAGTTTTCTTCTAGTCCCTTTTTAGTCTTCAAGTTCTAGTTGTACTTGTAGTCCTAAGTTTCCTTTTGAACACTGGACTTTCTTTTCTTCAACTTTCACTCAAGGATGTGTGTTCCAAACATTTTTAATGTACAATGGACAATGGAGATTGGATAAAAATAAAATAAACAAGGTGCAATACTCAATACTCAATACTTGCGCTAGTATAGTGTATACTCAATACTCAATTGTCTGTGCTCAATGTTAAATGTTCAATGTTCAACGCTCAATGCTCAGTGCTGAGTGTGAAGTAGAGAGGCCAACTTGTTTGCTAAGTTTCACAAGTCATAGAATAACCATTGCGTTTAGAGTTTAGAGCATTGAGCATAGAGGAAAGAAGACTGATTCATTATTGAGAATGTACAAAGTGTACAGGAATGGCGTAGGAAAGGGGGAATACAAAATTAAAGAGTAAGTGAGAGGTAGAGGTGAAATCCCGTACGTACATAATATATAATTGATCTGTTCCTATGTATTGATATAAAGCTTCTCGTTATTTGTGGATGCATTCTATATTCTAGACTCTAGATTCTAGATTCTAGTTGTTTGATAAACTTGTGGTTGGCTGTTGACTGTTGACTATTAGTTGGACCAGAAAAGGGGAAAGTGAGAAGCTATTGCACAAGGTTGTGAGTTGCGAGTTGTGAGTGAGGCTACAGTAAACTTGTAACTTGTGACTTGTAGATTGTAGATATAAAATACTATCCAAAGTTTTCTCCCCCTTTTTTCCCTTCTTCTTTCCACAAGTTTTTCCACATCTCTTTGACCATTGACCATGAACCAAAAATACGTACAAGTTCAAGTATCAATTTTACCTTTCCTTTGCTGATTCTGCTTCTGGTTCTGGTTCTGGTTCTGGTTCTGTTTTTGCTTGTGGTTTTAGTTGTGGTCCACTATTTGGTGTTTTATTTCTTCCAGCTCAAGTTCCAGTTCCAGGAAGGAACGATCTTGGATCTGTGATGTGCGATACTGATCTTCCTTACTTTTTCAACTAGTCATTTCTCCCTTCACCTTTTCTGGTGGTTTTATGATGCGGATGCTTGTCTTGAGAGTTGAGAGTTGAGAGAAACTAGAGACAGACTTTTGAGGTCACTCTTCTTGTATTTATCAAGGCCTTTCACAAATTTCTGTATAAGGTCGGGACAGTTGGGACTTTATCTTATGCCAGGCTGACGAGACCACTAT